>NQII01001297.1:392982-512200 GCA_002778355.1 Clitarchus hookeri
AAAAAGCAATTTGAAAACAGCATGCAGGGTTTATAATGGAGACAATGAAAGTCTGCAAGTGGATCAGACTTACCACTTCAGGTCTTTCCTCTACATCATCTGGGTTGCGGTACTGAGACACGCTGGTGTAGAGTGTGGAGCGATCCAGCGACCAGCCATTTTTTCGGCAGGCCATCTGCACGATGGCTGTGAGGTAGGACTCGGGAATGTGCAAGCCAGACAGCCACATCACCATTGGTTCCCCGCTGATGCACCATGCGCTGTACTGTGCTAAGCGGCTCTTGAAGTGTTCCATCCAGCCACCGAGTGTCTTGCGAGTTGCCGGAGCAAGGCTTCGCCACCCATCAGGCAGCTGACCATTGAACAAGGAGTACGCAACTTTGTCCAGTGTTGCGTCCATGCCTATTTCACCTACCAAAGCCTGAAATATGTAGAAAAATATTTCATTTCTCAACACTTAATTTTAAAGATTTTATAGTTGTGCAGTAACCAACTATTTATGAAGATCATTGTGTTGTAAACACTGCTATGTAATGTTAACTGCATCAATTTTTGGTTAAAAGTTAAATTTCCCTTTCAAACCTCCTTTTATGTTTGCACTTTGCACCAATGGTAAAACCATTATTATTTCCACTGAATATAGTTACATTAAAATTCCTGGAAATAAAATCTTTATTAGTAGAGAAAAATAATTTTTACAAGTACTAAAGTGATTACTGGCACTGCATACAATATTTTAATTGCACAATTAATTTAAATATTTTTTATAAGTGTTTAATTCTGATGGTGTGAAACTATAAAATAGTGGTGGACTGTTATGCATAATACAATACATGGGAATGCTGTGTTTGAAAGACATTCATGAACACTGATGGATAAAGCTAACAATGNGTTATGCATAATACAATACATGGGAATGCTGTGTTTGAAAGACATTCATGAACACTGATGGATAAAGCTAACAATGTATTTTACACATAGTGTATACACATGAAATGCACACAAATTTGACACACATTGCTGAAAAGGTAAAATTAATGCAAATATAAAATCAAACGATTATTAAGTTTTAGCAACTGATATGCTAAACCAAGCCCAGAAAGCAAACTGTTAATTTTTTATATTTTTCGTTAAAATCTATTTAAATTTGCGAAGAGAAAAATGTTTGCAACTTGTAATGAGAACAATATTTTTCTTTAAAACTAAGAATCTGTATAACAAGTTACCATACAGATCAATATTTTGCAAAATAGTAAGAATTAAAAGATTTATTAATGAAGGTTTAAAAAAAAAATTAGTGAGAATGTAAAGTGTCTGCCTCATCTTCACCCACCTTGCAGCAATCAGACTGGGAGGTTTTAGGTGCTGGGTTAAGCTTTTACAGTGTGTCTATGATGCTAATTCATTCGGGTATTTGTTTTAAGAGCTTGCTTTCAAAACTCTGCTTTTAATTATGGAATTAAACATTTAGACCTAGTTATTACCGAGAAAGCCATAAATGTATAGCTTATTTCAGACACAACATAAGTCATTGAACACTAATCTTACACTTGTTCTAACTTCTAAGTCATATTTAAGACTGACCTGTCATTTTGTTTAGTCAAAAACAATTCAAAATTATTGATTTGTAATTAACGAAAACAATCGACTTGTGTTTTACTAGTATGAAATAAAGCCTTTGATCAACTGACAGTGATCTCAATTGTTTTATTTACAATGAATTAACACACAAGACTGTTAACTCGACAATCCTAATGCTATGTACATTGGGTAAATACAAGAAATTGCTCACAATATAATGTTAAAATAAGTAGTTATTTTAAAAAAAACATGTAGTTCTAGTCCATCCACACTTTCTGTAGTTTGCTACTAGTGTGTTGACCAGTTGTATAAGTTCCCGTAGAACTTTGCAATGTCTTGAAGGCATGTACTTCTTCAGCTTGAGGATGTCCTCCTGTGTCTATTGCAAGACGCCCCTCAGAATAGGTTGATGTGCTTGGCAAAATTATTTGTTCAGTACTTTGTGTACGGAAAGTATCGCACAGTAGGCCATCAATGAATTTCTGTGCAACAACTGCACCATTACTGTGGCTAAAGTGCATAAACTGACTTATTTTAAACTGTAGGTACCTTTTATATTCTTGGAACTCCTCTTCCAGATGTCGCACATTTATTATAATAATGTGGCCACCAAAGCTTATAGTTTATTATATCTGAACAATCGGGGGATTACTAGTTGAAATTTGTTTTTCTGACTGGTGGTTACGATCAGCTTGTTGTGCTCCTTTAATGTGTATATCCAATCACATCTGTTTTACTCTGAATTGGAAAATATTGTTTGGTAATTTTTTATATGTTCTTGTCGGAAGTGCTAATAACAACCCTCGGCACTGTAAAAAAATTTTTGTTACCACATCCATCTGAAAATATGTCGATGGTATCAACATTTTCTGAAACTGACATCCTCAGGTACTGCATAATAAATGAAATAACTTTACTGTGCCCTTTGCATCCCATACTTTCGTGGTAAACATAAAGTGTTGCGGAGTCATCTGTGAGATTATGTGGAAACAAAAATTGTTTTATAAGCGGTTGCAAATAAAATGTTTCTCACGCAGAGAAAGGTTAAATTTCGCATAAAATAATACACACTGCAACTACAAAAGTATCAAGTTTTGCTACAGTTGAAACTTCCTGAATTTTGTGGAAATTTCTTAGCCCTTTTAAGATGTACTATCTTCTTGGCAGTATCATTAAAACATTTGCTCTTAATTTTCATGTCTAGCTCCTCACCCGTACAGGTTTCAACCTGCAGCTAACTAAATTTGTTGTAAAAAATGCTCCAGATATATTTCAATGTAAAATTTTTACTTAATATCAAGTGTAGGTTTTTTTTATTTGAACAACTGATGCACGACACTAAACTAAGGTTCAGTCGTTCCTTTAAGTACATGTACACTTCATTATAATCCATTTGCGGTTACTTCACACTTTTCTGAAGCCCTGCTAAAGTTAGATACTTCCAGGATATTCCTCCGCCTCATTTAAACAGAGCTTAACCAAGTCAAGGGAATTACACCAAAGGGATGGCACACTGCATTTGTGTGCACTTAGTGTAATACAATTTTGCAAAAGAACTATTTCTTACTAAACATTACCAACACACTCCTGGTTTTTTCATTGAAATTATAAATTAAATATAATATAAGTAAAGAATATATTTAACCAACAATAAGGTAATTTTATATTAACACAAATATAGAATGTTTGTGATAAAAAAAACCACACATAGGAAACAGCCAAATACATTATACATGGGGTGATTTTTCAAAAGTTAGATTTAAAAAGTGTGAAGAAATTGCGAATAGACTATAGCATAGTGGCTCTGTTTAGTTAGGAACAATGCTGTGTGCTCTCTTAACTATCTATCAGGGTACCTGGCTTTGCATTTCCCACATTTATCTTTTGGGGCCTTTCCCTGTGACAGGAGATTTGCCAGTCAACTTGTTCATTTGTTCTGCCGTAGAAGTTAACAAAAACTTCTTTACAAACCTGGATTTTCGCTGTTTGTGTTGATATTTCATACCTATATGCAGTTCCTTTGTCTGGTTTACTAGATTCCCTTACAACTTTAATTCTACGCTTTTGCTGCACAGGAATTGTTACAATTATCCCTTGTAAGTAGCTGTCCTGGTCATTCTTTGTGTCATAACGTCTGAACTTGGCATCAAGTATACGCACATTCTACTTTGCCGATCCTTTGATAGCATTTGCGTCTACGTCTGCAACAGCAGTAACATAACAAATTGCGTAAGCAACAGGAACCAAGTGCAGTAGAAAATTATATATATTGTAGGGTTATGTTATCACATTTTAGGTTATTTTTTAAGATAAGCTTATTTTAGTTTACTTTAAAATTAATCAAATTTTATAGAATACTATAATACATAAATTTTACATACTTGCAATCATCATCTTGTTTTACTTCTTCCCTGTTGTGTTTCTTTCAGTCTCTGTAGGCAGTGCTCTTTACTCTAGCTTTTTTTTTAATAACATTTTGTTTGTAACCACATTTCATTTCTTATTCCTCACTTCGTTTTTCTTATCACATGGAAGCATAAGTTCATTTTCAGAATTCATATTCAATCAATAAACATACTGAAAACAACAGTAAGCTTAAACACCAGGCTCAATAACATAACCAGTTGTTGCACAAGGTGGATGTATGTATTTTCTCCTTGCGTCAACTGTTTTGTGTAGAAACAACATAACTCATTGTCTTATGTTGTGATTGCATTAATCGCTACTTTTTTGACCATCGAAAGTTTTTAATAATTGCCTGACAAATGTTGTTTCTGTTCAAGATGATGCATTTGCATATAAAGAAGCTGAATTCACACTAAACTCAAAACAGCCGAAATAGTGACTTACGTGTTTCTGAAATAACTGATTCAAATATATTGTGTATGTTGTAACACGGAGTTAAAGAAACNGAAATAGTGACTTACGTGTTTCTGAAATAACTGATTCAAATATATTGTGTATGTTGTAACACGGAGTTAAAGAAACTAGTTACATGTGTACTTTTCATAAAAAATATTTTTCCATTAATTATAAGAAGACATTAAAAATATTAAATTTGTTCTAAAACAATTACAATTCAACAGTAAACACTTGTGTTCATGTAATGCAAAATTGTGTAAAACTAATTTCTATAAGACCTTTGTATTTATGTTGGGTAATCCTGGGTCAACAGATTGTTGCAGCTGAACAATTCTTTTTTTACCTTCCTCAGAAGATCGAGAGTAGTTTTCATCTCCTCAATCAGTTTGTTAAATCTTTCCAGTTCTTGAAGCAACACCACAACGGTTGGTGTGATGTTTGCGCTGTATGTTTTGCGCACTTTTGCAATGTCAAACACAGGTGGAATCTTCTCCAGTATGTCTCTGGCAACTCCATCTATGAATTCATCTCGACTTATTCCTCCAGTGACAGCCCCTGAAAAATGTTTGCAAAAATTTCAATTTTTTGAAGAAGTAAATTAAAATTGTTTATCATCTGAGGCTGAAAAAGCCTTGATTGCATAGACCGAGAAATGTCAGCTGGCTCAGACAGATGGCTAAGAAATCTCGCTCCAAGACATTTTACTTTACATTTTGTCAATTTTGCAGCTACAGAGGTGAGTGTCCTTTGTTCTATGCATATTTAATGGTTAAAATCTAACGCCATACAGCACTAATCTCATCTAGACTGCAAAGTATAACGGCTAAAGCTGGAAGTGGACTTTTGGAGTTGGATTTTTTTTTTTTTTTAAACATCATAATTCTGGAAACCCGACGTTTACCAGTTTGGATGCATTGGATCCCCAGGACGTTATTTGTTGGAAGATAGTGCCAGTACATGGTGTTGTCAATCAAACTGCTATCATTAGTATTTATTCGTCAACTGTTTTTGTCTCTCACAAGAAGATAAAGTTTGAGCTTGGTGATGTAACATTGGTACACCTGGCAATTTGCATATTTTTGGCCATGTGGAGCTTGTGTATAATGCGTAAATGTCAATAAAGTTTGTTTGACCAAATTTGTTCAGTGGTTCTCATTTTATGTTTCAAGGTTTTGGACTTAAGAAAATTTCTGACATTTTGGCATGCTATACTACAAATAGCATGACACAATGAGCTTTTTCCCAGGTTAAATATAATAAATAATAATACATAATGGCTGGGAGTTCTTATCTGTTGTTCGTTTAGCTTATCTCTTTGCTGGGATTTCACATCCCAGTCCTGTTCAAATGTTATCTATGATCTAGAAAAATTTATCAGTTGCAAGTTTGTACAAGCTTAACCATTTGCTCTTGCACCTTTGCATGAAACATATGTCCCACTCCAAGTTGAACATAAGTTTTCTTTAATAATGTTAACAATAATGAAGACAGTGTTAACAAAATTGACAACAGTCATAAGTTGTTTTGTATGAAATTTGACTATAACATCACAAATGCAGGAAGTAGCCACCACTTGCATCCAAACAACACTGAACTCAAACGAAATTTGACCAATCAGTGCACCACATGGGGATTTTCACTGGCTCAAATATGGGAGTCTTGAGGATTTACATAATCTAAAAGATGAAACCAAGTTTCATCGGAAAAAATGAATAATCCAGAACCCTTGGATTTGCATGGATGAGTGTCTGTAACCAGCGGCACTATGCCATCCGTTTCACTTTGCCAGGCTATTTGAGTTTGTGGATGATGGAGATACAGTAGGCATGGAGCTTGACTTCTTTTTGCTGTGTGTGAAGTGATTTTTGACAAACCAGTTTCCTGAGAAAGTTGCCACAACGACTAGCGACTTCTTTGGAGAGACCAGTAGTTGGAGCCTTATATCCTCTAGTTTCCTATGACGTCTTTGGACAACTCTCTTCATTTGTGTCCAATAAGTCCCTTTGGCTTCAAGTTTCTTTGCCAGAGTCCAAATGTGGACTTACTTGGAACACATCTGCCTCTAACATGTTTCCAGAACATCTGTTTGACATGCCTTAATCGAGTCTGTTTCCCATTATTTCTGAACAAGTATACTGAGACATTTCTTCCCTACTTTCTTATCAATTACACTTACACTGTCACCATGTGCAATTAAACACCCACTTCTGGCCACAAGGTACAGCAACAGCTGTTTACCGATACACACCACAGTTGACTGACTGGCGACAACTTGGCAGTCATGAGGCAAAACAAATGCGGACAGAGACATCACATCATAATCCAAAATGGAATTACACAGTCCCGAGTGCATTTCACAATCCTATTTTGTTGCAACATCAATACGGAACATCAATTTCAGTGTTGTTTGGACGTGGATGTTGTCACATTACACACAAAGTAAAGTAAGTCTGTTTAAGATTTTGTTAAAGTTATTTACGAATACCTGGTTTTGGGTTGGATTTGGATATTGTGCATACAATATAGCCAATAAGGCATATTAAATCACATAATATGCTTTTCATCTATGTTGTACCATCAAAAATTATACTCTTAGGTGTGTTCTCATTCTAGGCAAAGTAATATTATTTTCTGTTTTCATCAGAGTATGAACATGAAATGAATGTTAATTTAAAATTATACATGATGTAGGTCTGAACAATTTTTACTGAGTATGAAGAGGACTTTGTTGAAGTGCAATCTTGGCTCACAGTCGGTGCACTGGACATATGCATATAATTCCATCAGAGCACTACAACATACACTTTGATATTTCAGCTCACTTATCTGCAACCCATCATCTGTGCTTGGGGAATGCTGTGCAAATGAATGCAAGTTATTTAACCCACCTGTTTGTGGCTGCAACTCAACTAAGTATGCCCACATTGCTTTGGCAGCTTGTGTGAAGTAGCCAATTTCTGCATTTGGATGCAAACCAAACACTTCTGGTGAATTGACCAGTGGCAGGGCTTCTACAGAATCTGTGAACAACAAATAAATACATATGATGGAACATATTTCAAGTTTTCAGCAGTATTTCCTAAATATAAACCAATCACACTTTTCAAAGAAACTATTACTTTGCAAGTTGTTCCTGCCTACAGAATGAATCAACATCATCAATGAAAGGAGGCTGGTGCTAATTTTAGCTGACTGCCATATCCGATGGACAGGCCTGCTACCCGCCAAACCAAGAAATGGATTAAGTGAAATGAGATGGGAGCGGATCAGTGGCAGGATGACGGCAAGGGAGGAAACAGGAGTACCTGGAAAAATCACAAGACTACTGCTACAAGACACCAGAGGAGCGTTCCCGAGTTCGTGAGGGATGGAGGTCTTAATAAAAATTAATTAACTAAATTCGATTTTTAATTTATTCACACAGCTATTATTTACAACATTAAATCATCTATCTCCAATATTACTCTTCTTTATCTCAATGAGCGCAATATTTAATGTCTATCTCAACTCTAATTAAAGTCATTCTAAATGTCTCTACACTGACTATAGTCACTAATTTACACTCATTATTAACATGCGTTCAGTCTGTCTACTGCAATCATTTGAAAGTCTTATGCTCACGCATCCAGTTCAATAGTCCTGCCTGCCAGTTGCACTCTTCACAGCACCGATGCTCGCAGTTTGCAGATTTTATTCCTGCTGGTCATTTCCATCACCACTCATTGCTCTACAGACTCATTGCGTAACATTTAAGGTCACACAATCGCCTAAACTCTCAGCTTTCAAAAACTTATCTGCTTCGAGGTCCGTCACATCTAATATACTCTCGCTTTGCCTGATCTGGAAGGTTCCCCGTACCTCGATCACGCTGAGAGAGGCAAGGCCAATAAACCAGAAAATTCTTTCAGAGAACCAAAGAAATTCAATCCACTCAAGGTCAGGAATGCGTCGGTTGTGATAGGCTTAGCACAATGAACGTGGCAGCATCCTTAGTGAATGCAGCCCACAATTCACATTACACTCGTCTGACATTCTTTGCTATCGTGAGCAGGATGGGGCAAGAAAAGCAGTGAAGATAAAACAAGCTCGTAACACTGCCCCCTCCTCAAGTCTGTTCATCAGAAAGAGACTCTGCAACATCCGGACCTGCATAGACTGCCAGTCGTTCAATGTGGACAACCTTTGGCTTCGCCCAAGAGCCTTGACAACAAAACCAAACGACCACATTATTGAATTTTTTCAGATTCCTGTAGGAGCCTTCTCAACATTTCTATAGCTTTCGGCAGTACCCTGTTCTCCTCTGTGGGTTGTACAGCCACACCAGTTTCCCTTCTTGAAATACCTCTCCCGACATTCTCGTATCATACCGGGTCTTCATCCTGTCACTATATCTAAAAGGCTCTTGCCATGTATGAACAATCACAGAAGACTCTTGGATGGTAGGTTCCTCTGTTGCTGTGTTGGATTTTCTCAATGTATTAGAATATGTTGGTTTGTGCCTTGCAGAAGGAATAATCCCTTCATTACTGGTTCAAAATGATAATGCAACTGCAGAATTTTCCCTTGCATCTTACTTTAGACTATGTCTACCAATCTGAAAACTGCTGGCACTTGCGGTGGGTGGCACAGGTTGTGTCTGGATCATCGTCTGACGTACCCTGAAGCACTGGTAGCTTCTGTCGACTGCATCGCTCCCCCTTCTCAAGCTCATGCAGCTGGTTCTTTGCCTCCCGAAGCACATTCTCCTTGGGAGTGCTATCCTCAGAGCCACTGCTGCAAGGGGCTACCACATCTCTCGCTCAATGTGTCAGGGGCTCCTTCCACTGCTATGTGGCACAGTGTGTACAGGCCTTCTGTACGGCACTTGCAGGTCATCGTGTGCATTTCCCAACTGTTTTGTGAGGTGTACAGCTTGCAGTCGATGCAGTGTCCCAATTGTTGGGCATATGCACGAAGTTCACAAATTTTTTCATGAAAGTGCTGACTGCTTTAATTTAAGCCATTTGTTCTCCCTCTCGCTGCCTCTTTTCCAGCCACTCCTTGTGTTTCTGCTGCTGTCGTTGTGGGCAGTAGGCTCTCAGGTGCCCCAGCTGTCCACATGATCAAAACTCCCACCGTTTGGGGGGGGGGGGCAGCTCTGTAGCACGTGCCCTGGAAGTGATGTCCTTCAAAGTCAACTGCAACTCCTTCAGTGTATTCTTCATGCTCTCTTTATTGTTTTCCTCATTCAGCGCCATTGCCTGTACTGAACGTCAGAGTGTGGACCCCTGTCTTGCTGACTCCCCCTCTAGTGCTCTGGCCAGGGCATCCTGAATGGTGTAGGGTACATCCAGATATACCACTTGCCGTACCTGTGTGTTGCCTATGGCACTGATGAAGAAGCCAACTGTGATGATGTCGCAAACCTCTTCGGGGCACCCTTCCAGAGATAGGTGGGAAAGCTACACAATGTCTTACCATAGCTCCTGCAATGGCCCTCATGGTCACCGGCTGTAGTCTTACAATGGGGCATGGGGGCCTCTCAGTACAGCCAAGAGATGGTAAGCTCACTTTTCAGCTGACTAGCCATTCAGGGTGACAACTATTTCAAAGTGGTGTTGGTACTCCAGCCAAGGAGTCTGGCAATCGTAAAGGGCAGGCTTAATTGCAAACCCCTTCCCCACTTCTGGCTGCGCAACACCAATGCTGCAGAGCTGCTTGTTGTCCTCACAGGATGCTGCATTGGTCTGGTGTTTTGTTTACACTGCCCATCCTGTTGTTTACACTGTTCACTATTTCGTTTACACTGTCCATTCTTTCATTTACACTGTCAGTTTTCTTGTCTACACAGTCAATTNTACACTGTTCACTATTTCGTTTACACTGTCCATTCTTTCATTTACACTGTCAGTTTTCTTGTCTACACAGTCAATACTCGTGTTTACTAACTTGCTAATTACTAATACCTTCTGTTTCTCTGTATACATTTTCATTTACAGTGTCTATTTTCCTGTTTATTTTATTATCTACTAAATGACTTACATTGGCTAACTGGCTGTTTACACTTGTAATTTGTATATTTACAATTTCATTCACACTACTATTTTGTGTAGTTACAATTTCACTCACACTTTCTTTTACGGTACTAACTTGGTTGTTTACATCATCTCTTAAGTTATTTACAATTGCACTCACTTTGCTACTGAGCCCTTCAATTAATGCTCACAGTGCTTCCAGTCTATTGCCTAACATAATTTATAATTTAATAAGTTGACGCTATTCCCCACGTGTGGGTACTAGGGTCCTTGAAGGTTGAGGGTATGTAAAACAATGCTTCATTATGTCTTGGTTTNCTATTCCCCACGTGTGGGTACTAGGGTCCTTGAAGGTTGAGGGTATGTAAAACAATGCTTCATTATGTCTTGGTTTTAACATGTTTATTTGCCCGGGTATTTATTAATACATTCCCGGAACTTTTCCGGGAGTTTATACATACTTTCCCGGCACAAGGTGCCAAGAACTTACTCATACTTTAACGCCCTGCGATTTCTTGGCCTGAAGGGCTGATTACAATGTTTTGGCTACGTTTCTGATGCTGTGGGGACATTAGGTGACAGGACATGTCCCTGAGTGACGAAGTTATTACTTATCTGTACTTTTTGCGGGGTAGTGGTTCCGGCGGTTGAGGTCTGGTGAGTTGGGTGGCCCGGATACGTTCCGGCAGTAGATGAGATCTGGTGAGTTGGATGGCCCCTGTTACAGGCCCTCTGACTGACTGTTGTTAGTGTGTGTTGCACTCAGCTGGCTTCCTCTCGACGTGGCACTTCTCGTTGAAGCTCACCACTCGCTTCGTTCTCTGCGTAGGATTGTAACTGACTGCTTAATTCCCTACCATGTCCCGGCGAGGGACCCCTAGCGGGCCCCCACCCGTCCTTCTCGGCTACGGGCTGCACTGAACTAATCCCACTAGCTTGACATGGCGCTCCTCGTTAGAGCTCACCACTTGACTCCGCCTTCTCGGTACGTTATTGTAACTGACTGACTGGTGACTGACTGACTTGACTGCCTGACTCGCGTCCCGGCGTGGTGAAACTACTCGTCCAACGTAACTCTGGTAACTGTAACTGTTTAACTGATTCTGCCCTGCGCCTCGCGTTTCGTGTCTCAATATGACTGACCCCTTAATGTTGCGACTGACTAATGCGGCTGCATGACGTGGCCGGGGTCCGATATCCAGACCTTGGTAACTGTTGCACTGACTTACTCTCTCGGCGAGGAGTATCGCAGNTGACGTGGCCGGGGTCCGATATCCAGACCTTGGTAACTGTTGCACTGACTTACTCTCTTGGCGAGGAGTATCGCAGTTTCCGACTGCCCCGATTTGATATGACTGACCGACTGACTCTCTCTGCGCGGTGATAAAAACTGATCCCCTTTCTCTCGAAAATTCGCTTATATCCTCTCTTGATGCCCTCCCTAAGTTCCTACATGTGTCTCCCTTGTTGGGGGGTGGGAGGAGGGAGCAGTACAATGAACACTTCATATATGCACCATGGTTCTTGATGGTTGGGGGGGAGTGTAGTGTGGGCCAGTTGCCCCTGCCATACGCTGTCAGTTTATTCTTCCGCAGCGCATGTCCCAGTTGCCCCGCGGTTTGGCTAAGGGGGTAGGGGGGCAGGAGTGCTCGTGACACCACTTCCAAGCTGGTCAGCCATTTTCTCCGTCGTGAACTTTTGTTAGGGGGGTGGGGGGAGGAGGTCCCGCGCTGCAGCGACACGTGTAACTGCGTATCTGTCCTCTGGGGTAACCTGTCCTGGCTGTCAGTGTGTCCCGCGGCATGTGTCAACTTTTAGGCGCTTGCAGGGAGGATAATGGCGGGGAGAGGGGATTGTGACAGCGACGCTTCTAACACTTCTAATATGTGTCACGTGTCAAAGTAATAATTGCCTTGATCCCACTTCTGACACCAGTGTTACAAGTTGCCAGAGGGGTGTATACAAGTTAGTGAGGGATGGAGGTCTTAACAAAAATTAATTAACTAAATTAGATTTTTAACATATTCACTCAGCCATTATTTACAACATTAAACAATCTATCTCTACTATTACTATTATTATTCTAAGTGAGTGCAAATTTTAATTCATACTCATTATTAACACATATTCGGTCTGTCTTTTGCAATCATTTGAAATGTCTTACACTCACTCATCCAGTTCAATAGTCCCGCGTGCCAATCGTACTCTACACCACATCGATGCTCGTAGTCTGTATATTTTACTCCCGCTGGTCACTTCCATCGCCACTCGTTCTACTAGCTTATCATCGATCGCTTAAGGTAGCACAATCGCCCAAACTCTCAACTCTCAAAAACTGTTGGCGCTTGTGAGCGTCACTCGCTTATCACATTATGCTCTCACAGGCAGGACTGGGCAAGGGAAGCAGTGAAGATAAGCAAACTTGTAACAATACCTTATTTACTCATATAATCTTCGTCATCGCATAATGTCTACACCCTTGTTTTTAAAGACCTAAAAAGGATTTTAAAAAGTGTAAAATATCTGCATTGGACATCTACAGCAGGTGCCGCAATCTTGACTACGCTTGGAAGAGATGGTTACTGGAAAAATTTGCCATCGTCGTCAACAAAGCTTCGACATTGAGCTGTCAATTCTCTCCAGCTGCTTTAAGGGGTTGTGGAAGGATAGGGAATGTTCGCAGAATGAAATGGCAGTATCAGTAAACATAGTGGGCCAGCAGTCACATAGTTGAAGTGCTAAAACTACTACATTTTTATTTGATAAAAAATAATTTATAGCTTTTTTTTTAAATTAATTTTTGTGATGTTCTTATTATAAAAAATTTACAGTGATTTAGACTAGAACAACTTTGTTCAGTACTACTATTCTGCTTAGTTAATAATTTTTAACAATTTTTTTTAATGAAAATATTTGAACGTGTTAAATAATATCACACTTGTTGACGGGTGTCAAATTTGTTTTCTATGGTGAAAGGATATGTAGCCTACAGAAAATGACAACTGAAACTGTAATATGGGTCACCTGTTTTCACATGAGAGGACCTTGCTCTATTTTTGTTAAAATTCCCACATTTTGCCTTTCTCACACCCAGAACATATCCGTCCCTTTCCTCCTCAGTAAGTGTCAACAGAGTGGATAGATTCTTATCTAACGGCCTGCATCTTGCCCCTCCTCTTTTTTTTCACTACTAAATATTTAGTCGAGGAACAATCTGAAAAGGGAAGGAGGTGTTAGTTTGAATGAATGAGCTGCAGACGAGGCGACATCACTGAGCTGTTGTTGGCTGGCTGAGAGGAGCCATTACATGATTGCCAGTTCTGTGCACCAGTCAGCTGTGGCTGTCATTGCCATTGGCATCTGGCTTATGGTAGATGCACATAGCAGCTTGGCATGGTCACAGACAGGATCGGTTGGTCAAGGACGAGTCACATTGGCATTCTTAACAGTTTTACACATTATTTTATTGTTGTGGCAAGGGAAAGCCGAAAGGAACTAGTTATAAACAAGTATACGTACCTTTTATTTCATACAAAACATGATGATGAAGAAATTTTTTTCGCTGACTTAATCACAGAATGTCTACACCCCATTTTTTGGGCAAAAATGTGGTCAATTAAGTGTGAGCATTATGTGAGTAAATACAGTACACGTCTGAAGAATTACTGTTCCCAGGGGTGTCAAACTATCCACAGAGCCAACCTGTGGTCCTTTTCGAACTAGTTACCAAGTGAAAAATGTTAGATTACTCTCTAAACCTTATATGTATAATCCATCAATTAATGCAGGCACTTAAAGTTATTTTTATTATAGTGAACAGCAGGTGCTGGTGCAGCAACTGAAATTCTGTAGCATTGGTCACTTGTGGTTAGTGTTGATAACTAAGGTGAACACAAGTTTGATGTGCCAACACAGGTGACATCTGTTACCTTTTTGAGCCTCCACCTCAGCTGCACAGCACTCGTGCTACACCTTGCCGTTGCCAGTTCCAGAAACGTTGTCTTTATCCATACCAGGGCGTGCCTAGCAGCGAGTAGGTCCATCACTGCCTGGTTCCAGGCAATTAGCACTGCTTACAAGCCCCAGTTTGGATGGTGGTTACATCCTGCCCCTGCAGACATTCCCTGTGGGTACTAAAAGTACATTTTGGCCATGCAGGAGAGATAGATGGCTCTCGCCACTACACTGCTTTCTCCTCTTCACTGGACAGGTATGTATAGCCAGTTCGAAGTCCCCCCAGCATTTCTTTGCATCACCGAGCTCTCGCCTCGTCTGCAACATCTGCAGCACAGACTCTGCCCTCACCTCTCATCAAGCATATAAGTTTCCCAGGTCATGTTGTGCCTGCGTGCCCCCTGCTGCTACACACCCAGACTACCACTACCACATGGGCCTCACGCTTTAGCCTATGCAGTTCTTTTCTGCTTAGTTTTTGTGTTGTTCAGTTGACTACCTGCCAGATCTCGCCTGCTTATGTCATCACGTTACTATATATATTGGACCTTTAAGTTTATGTCACTTGCTAGCTTCAGTTGTCTCCTGTGAATTACAGCACTGCATAGGAAGTCTTGATTCAATGTGCGGGCACACCCACACCAATCACGTAACTGTTCTTTTTATTGGCGTTGCCGTTGCCTCACACTCCTTACGCATATATTTTCAACTTTCCTAACTTTGCCTTTTAGCTCATCTGTCTTCCTCTCATCTGCTACCCTCTCAGTCATGGACACATCTGAATCTCTCAATCCTTCAGGCCTACACACAGTTCAACATTGGGAACCACTCTTCCTCAGTCGGCCATCTGGATATCAGTGGTAGTGCTGCTTCTCTGGACACAGCTGGGGTTGAAAGCTAGATCCACTACAAAACCCTCTTAAAGAAAACTTAGTTACCAGTGGTAGTGCCATTCTCTGGGCTCTCTGAAGAGAGGATGTAGTGACACCTTCTTTCCCCTCGTAGGATACGAGCACCTCCCAAGCAGGAAACATTTCTCAATCCAGCTGGGTGCCTGGCTACCAACAGTAGTGCTACTTCTATGGACATCACTGGGACGGGGAGCAGGACTTTCCACCAATTCATCCTGAAAGACTAGTTACCAGTGGTAATGCCACTTCTCTTGGGTCCACCTTTACAGATAAGTGAAGTGATGCCCTCCTTTGGGGAGTAGTCTGACTTCCGAGCATCAGTGCCAGAGAGATACTCCAGCTCTCTGGAAGGCCTGCTCTTTTCCTCCATATTACACTTAGGCCACATTTCCCAAGCACTGTACGTGCCTATGTCTGAGTCGTCACCTTGCACCATGGCCCAACACCAAGCTGGGAAGAGCAAGGTGGAGAAAATCACCTTTGTCCAGGCTCTGTGAGCTGAGGGACAGGGATATGGCTCCCAATATGTATACCCTGAGTTGAGGGAGGAAGCAGTCAGCCAAAAAGCTAACACCCCTGCCAAGTGCACCCCAGTAATACCTGTTCAAGGAGCCATGAGCTTCCTAGCTCCAAGGAGTTTTGACAGCTGCAGACCACTATAGTGGGGTGGGATAGCTGAAAAAAACTTTACACCTGGCAACCAATGCGCCACTTTGGATTCAGATAGTATATGGATAGACGAGTCTAAAAAGCCCAGGGCACAAATTTTCCTGGCCCTCTAGCGGCATTGATGACGTAATCAATATGGCTGCCAAAGTTTTGCGACGCGCTTCTACATTTCTGTATATAACTCGGGTTGCTTATATTGTTACCTATATCATAAATTAAATTTTTTTTTGGGCTATGAAACTTTTATTTCCGTTTTAAAATCAGTGACATGAGGCACACTTAAGGCATAACTGTAAGATAAGTTTCAAACATAACATTTATAGGTACAAAAATGAGAAAAAAAAGCATGTACAATACAATATTATTCCAATTTAATATAATATCCTAATTTTATCGTATCCTATAGATTGTCAAATACACTAATGTAAGCCATAATATCTAAATAACATAATATCTTGCTGTCATATGCAATAATATCCAAATGATTTATGTAAATTCACTTGTGATTACCGATCACTGTCGGAGCACTGCCCTTCACATACACAAAGTTTCATACATCGTATACCCATTTTAACACATTTACAAGATGTGCATCGCTTGCGGCAAGTACAGGAGGTAAGTTGTTCACAGTGTTTTGACATTTCTGGAAGTGTTGTCCACACGGGTCGGTATGATCCTCCTGAAGTAACTATCCATCCCCACTTGGTTGGCGAAGGTATTGTGTAATGTGCAATGAGGCTGTTGTTCTAAATTCTTGCTTGGAGAGCAGCTCGTTTGATGTGTTGTGTCAAAGCATCTGCTGTAGGAGGTATGTTTTCGATGGCTCGATTCTTTCTTGTAAATAACACTCGTCTGCAGTCATTGATGCTCTGAAGATCTGATGCTTGATCATAAAGTAGTATAACAAATTGCTGTAACAGATCATGACATTCATCATCAATATCAGAGGTGCCTGTACAGAGCTGATGCCATACACAATAAATTTCACGAAATGACATCCAGACCTTCCAAACTGTCTTCTTGCCAATGCCACAAAATGTGGAAACTGTGTCGCAACCAGTTACAGAATGAAAAGCCAACAAATTTCTGCAAATTTCCGGGGAAAGTTTGGCACAGATCTTATGAAGTGGAATGAATTTCCTGTACTCAATCCATAGTTTATCAATATCTTGTATTTGTGGGAACAGTGATATTGAAATAACCAGTACATCTGAGTCCACAGTTCGTATTAAGATGTGAGTATGTCCACTTTCTACTGCATGCTTAACATGGAGAAGTAGGCGGCCATCTGCTTCTTCGTGTGAGACGGGATAAATGCTTGATACATCCATAGATGTTCACGCAAGGACTCGGTCATCATAAGTACAGACAACATGTTTTCCTGGATACTCGTCTCCCACCATTTTCTTAGCTAGCAACTGGAACAATTGGGTCTTGTTTTCGTTGACACACAGGAATTGCTGAAATTTTTTTGGAATTGCAGTTGAGTCCGAGTTTTTAATACTTATGCCACTTCCTCTTGTTTCTCGGGTATATGCCTTCAAACTGTTACTAATATATCTGTCAAATACAATATCTAGTCGTGAAATGTTCTTTAGTTGATTAATGAAATATGGTTTGAAAACATGTTCATAGTATCCGGAAAATGTGGTCGCAATACCAGGATTAAGCATGTGTACGGCTGCTCCATCAAATATTTTAGCTGTTACATTAGGTTGGCTGTGATTAAAGGTAATGTCATATTTTGTTTCAATGCGGTAAATAATATCAGACTTCTTGGTTGGTTTTCGGAGTTTTCCATCATCTGAAATAGAGGGTGGGTACATCTGGTTTTCATGCGAAAAGAAATCATCAATGTTGCCATCCCGTGTTTCAGATGCAACATACAATCTGCAGAATAAGTTGGAGTCTTTACGCAAGTAAGCAATCTTGGACTTTACCTTATCTGTTTTTCTTGTTATAGTCTTGAAGATGTGGATATTGGTTCGAGGAATAATTTCATGAATTGAATTTTGAACTTGATCGAGATGGGACACGACATAATCATCATACTGTTTTAGTCCTACAGTAAATGCTTCCGTAACACACTTGACAGCTTCGAAACTTGAAATTATTTTGGAGCTCCCTATTGACACTAAATCGGTTTCTTCAAATGGATTTCCTTGTTCGTTTAAGACGTTAATCATTTCTTTGGCATGGGCCAAGAACCTTTTCTCATGTGCATTGTTATCTTCATGATGCTTTGTGCTCACGTTTTTGTCATCTTTTAAATTTTATTTCTCTTCAAATTCCTCAATTAAAGATCTGATCCTAGGGCCTGCTACCATCCACTTGAGCAGAGCATTTTCACTATCAAGAATTCCAATAGCACAACCTTCACCCTCTATAACTTTGTTATTGTGTTCATGAAGCTGATCGTCAGATATTGCAGAAAACGGTGTAGCAGTTTTGCTACTAGTAAAGTTGCCACGAAGAAATTTAGCATGTATATCTGGATGTTTTTCTGGAAGGTCCTGTAGAGTGCGCACGAATACTGGTAACCAACGAGAATAGTGGACTGAGTCCAACGCAAATGTCCACGGACATAACTGAGTCAAAGTATCAACGTACATTGTAAAGTTAGATGTACGAATACTCAATACAAGTTGTACTAGAAGGGACTCCAGTTTGATGACTGTGTTCCAATATTGAAACTGAGGACATTCAGATGTTTTTGATAAAATCCACAGTTCAATGCCTTCCCCACTGATTCTGGAATTTGTTTTGCATGCTTTGTTGAATGCTTTTACCTGTAGACAATGCAAAGCAGTTAAAGTAACTTCATGTGCATACCGAGAACTTTTTACATGCAATGATGTTAGGCATGATTCTGCAACACCAGAACTTGCAATACCAGCGGTTGTTACTAATTCAGTCCATCCACTGCCAGTTAACCACTTGCCAAGTAAGTTAATAACCATCATTTCTATGTGAAGGCCACCCATCATGAGTATGATGCGATCCTCGCCATACTTGTTAGGAAATTTCCATTGCAGTTGCTTCCCAATAGCATATACTGGTTGGTCACATGTAATCATGGGTGTTTGATTTTCGTGTAATTTTGCTGTAGCCATTACTATGATAGCCATTATATGACGTACCATTGCTGACGTCGCAATTTCATCATGTAGAAGTGGAAGCAATGACGCATTACACTTTATTTTTCTAACACCAGGTTAATTTTGTGCCATGAAAAGCAGCAAGCGATACTCTAGGCACATGCTCTATTCCTTGTATGTCTTCAATATGCAATCTCTCCAGGACAGAGTTAAGCCAGGTATAAATGCTAATAGTTGTTCCTTAAGACGTGTTCTATTGATATTCTTTTCGTCAGTTTGTATTCCCATGTCCATTATGCACCGAGATACTAATTTTGTAAGATAAAAAAGTTTAAACACTGGAGAAGTACTGCTAGATGAGTACATATCCTGCATGTATTTAACCAATTCCGTTATTACTGCACCATAAACAATTTCTTCAGGATTTTGGTAATCTCTTTGAGAACGTTTAGCAGCTCTTGCACGTGTTAAGCATAGTTTGTGATATTTGGCTTCTAATGCTACTAAATCTGTTGAAGATAACTTCAACAGTTTTTCATCTTGTAATTGTACAGCATGATCATGAATTGTAGGACCAATAACCAACGTGGATGCAGTCACAAGTTTGTCTCGACCATCTCCTTCATCACAAAACACACACACACCTTTTTCACATCTGAACACAATACTGAAGATCTTGTGAATTGTGATGTAGATGGAGTTTGGTCTGAGCAATGGGGACGTCCTTTCTGTTTCTTTTCACCAGATAGTCTTTCTGCCTTTGCAAGATTTGTGATATTTTGCTGCATGGGCTACTAGTGTTTGTGAAAGACCACTTTCATCGTCCAACTGATCCAAATTTCTTATAGCACTTGGAAGCTCACCATGTTCAGCAAAAATTGCAAGCATCTTTGCCATTGTTAAATAACCTTCATACTTCGGAATGATTAAGCGCTCTTTTGAATGCTTCTGGCATAACAAACACAAGTCCCATACAAACGGATCCACCACTGGGAGTCAGCATCGTAATCGTAGTTGATTAAGTACGAAGGAGAAGTAACTCATGATTGGGTAATTTCTGTCTTTCTATAAGGTAAATGAAAGCAATATCTTCTTTACATGGTCAAGTTCCTCACACAACGTCTGCTAGAAAAAGAAACGCACAATTAGTAAGTATACTACACGTTTTCAGCTACATTCAACGGATTCCAAATTATTTAACAAAATGTTTTGGAAAAATAAAAAAAATAAAAACTTTTTAAATAAAGTTATAAATATTTGTGGTATTATGAACCTAAACAATGATGTCAAATATACCGTTGGAAATCGCGTTTTCTCCGGATTAAAAATCACTAACAATATAGGTTAATATCAAAATATTAACCCGAGTTATATACAGAAATGTAGATGCGCGTTGCAAAACTTTGGCGGCCATATTGATTACGTCATTAACGCCGCTAGAGGGCCAGGAAAATTTGTGTCCCTGGCTTTTCAGACTCATCTATCCATGTACTGGCTTTTTAGACTCATCTATCCATGTACTATCTGAATCCAAAGTGGCACATTGGTTGCCAGATGTGAAATGTTTTGGTATAATTTTCAGCTATCCCACCCCACTACTAGGTAGCCTTGTCAAGTTAGCTTAGAAACAGAGATGCTAATTTTTTGCAAGCACAGTGATATTGGGTATGACATGTTGCAAGAAAAGTTTAGAATTATGTATGCTTCTCGAAAATGCCATCACCCTCACAATTGATTGCATTTTTATCAATTTACTGGTTTTGCTGGCTCTGGCTTTTGTACTGTTCATAAACTGAGACTGGAAATAAACATTCTGAATTTCTGATTATGTGTTGACTTTCTGTGTGTTTCTCATAATTATTTAAAGAGGTTTCTTAAAAAATNAACATTCTGAATTTCTGATTATGTGTTGACTTTCTGTGTGTTTCTCATAATTATTTAAAGAGGTTTCTTAAAAAATATTAATTTCAGCCAGTTAACTTTTGCAGCTTCTTGATTATATTAAGGCTCTCGTGCAAAAAGAAAGTGTAAAGGTATAAATTATTTTTTATGTAATAGATGCATGCATGTCCATGTTTCTTTATTGAAGTTTTCTCACTGCGAACAGTATGTGTTAAGAAGTTTTATATACATATCATGTCCTGCAAACGGAGATAACAAACAGCAGTATCAGTTGCGTCACACCATCACCTTCAAAACAGTCAACATTTCAATTTATTTATGACTGCATGAAATCAATTTACTTTAATTTGACAGTTTGATTTTTAATATAAAAAGAAAAACAGTGTATGTCTAAAAGCACTTTTAGTTACTGGTTGAATGATGTACTATTGGTTGGGTATGACAAAAGCTGTACTGACATTGCATACAAATCTATTTTACATTTTGAATATTAATGGGCATGTTAGTGCACCCTAAAACTATTTGCAGTAAACAGTATGCGTGTGTGTCCATGCATATGTATGCATTATGTAAATGTACATGTATGTGTATTTATACATTGCAATCTACACAGAAGACGTTCACAAAAAAGGTTCGTGGCTCACATATGTATTCCTCTTGCGTCGTCGCGTTTGGCAACACATAGTCAATAAATTCATCATGGTAGAAATGGAATGGTTGAAATTCATCGAAGAGAAAGTCTCCCATATATTCATCCATGTATGTCTGGACAATTCTGCGATCAAAGTCATCAATAACTCTGCCACCATACATAACCTGGCGAGAATGAAAAAATTTCATTGAATACATGGTTTATGCAACTCTAGATAAGTATAGTTAGTTACGTTACTTTCTGGGATGTTGAATTGAGTTAATTTTCAAAATTCAAAGATTTTATGCTAGAGACTAAACACAACTATAGAACACACAAACACTGTAGGCCTACTAAAAAATCTTACAGTTTGCCAATTCAATTTTTGAACACAATAGTGCTAAAGAGGGAAGGGAAAGGGGAATGAGGTACCTCAAATTTCACAAATATTTTCAAGAAACGTTATTACAGATTAAATTGTTATTCTAAATGGAGATTCTATAAAATGTGCACACAGTATATCTCCTTAGTTTTACAAAGGACAGTCAATGCACAGTCCCAAACAAGAGTACCACTAGGACATGAGAAAAAATTATATTTTAATGAGTATAACTTAATTAAAATATAATGTTGCAAAACTCCTGTGGTGACAGCTTACTACCATAGTACTTACCTCACCAATTAAATACTTAAGACTCCCCCAAGGAATGCGTGGATCATTTGCCTTCAAGGCTTTGGTAAGATATGTGTCCAGTATCTCCATGCACACATTGAAATCTGATTCATTGAAGTCGTAGTTAATGTTCCAGCCAATTTTGTCATACTTTCGCCTTTCCTAGAAAAACAAAAATTCACAAAACAGCTGCAGTTATTTGAAGCACAATGACTGTAAATTGACTACAACTGTCTCAAAAAGATGAAAGCAATGATTGTTGCTGTTATGCAACCAAATTTTGTTTGTTCATTATAGCAAATAAAATTGGTGAGAAACCACTACCTTACACAAATACTGAACTTTATTAGATGAAACAGAAGGCCTAAATAACTAATAATGGTCTTGCCTTAATACAATTTAGTGGCATGAATACATTTCATGTGAAAAAACAATGGCTACTGCATATGTTGGCTGTTAGTGTTTTTTGTAAAAAAAATTGATGTAGCAATAACCCTTTAAATTTAAGCATACACAAGGGGTTACTTGTTTTAATCAATCTGTAGCCAAGCAACCTGCAACTTGAAATGCACTTCTTTCAACCATATTGAATACATTTGTAGAGCATAACTATAGTTCAGGTTTTGAAGTAGATACATTATGAATGAAGATAAAGACTGTGTGTGGTTGCGACATTTTCACTGATGCAATAAAGTCATTTCAAACAGTACATAGACTGGATCATTTCTGAATCTGGACTATTCTGCCAAACATTTCTAATACTGTATTCAAGAAGCGCACACATTTTTTTAAATAATTTTTTTGTTTTATTGAAGCCCTGAAAGTTATTTTTGTCTATGTTTACTTTGTTTAGACTTCTATGAATAAATACAATGCTGGACAAGCATTCCATCACACAGGTGGTGGATAGTGTCCCAAGGCATGTACCCCCATGTTTCCTGCAACTGCATACATAGATCAGCCAGTGTCTGGGCAGGTGGTTGACTGGGGGCAAACATTTCCCTGTCATATCCCATACTTGTTCAATAGGAGTCAAATCTGGAGAAGTGGCAGGCCAGGGAATGGATGTCCACATCTTGTAGAGCCTGTTGAGTGATGCGAGCTGATGGGAACGAAAATTATCTTGCATGATAGTGTTCGGTATGCTGCGCAAAACTAGCAGAAAATGGGGGCAGCAAAACCTCATTGACATTTCGCTGAGCTGTCTCTGTACCTTCAACAGTCACGAGATGTGACCAGGAGTCATAACTGATGGCACCCCATACTATAACACCTGGTGTCCAGGATACAAGACGTTCAAGAATAAGTGCAGGATGAATCTGTTGCCCACTGTGGTGCCAAACCCTGCTGCGACCATNCCCCATACTATAACACCTGGTGTCCAGGATACAAGGCGTTCAAGAATAAGTGCAGGATGAATCTGTTGCCCACTGTAGTGCCAAACCCTGCTGCGACCTTNAGAATAAGTGCAGGATGAATCTGTTGCCCACTGTGGTGCCAAACCCTGCTGCGACCATCATCTGCATTAAGATTGACGTGGGACTCATTAGAGAACATGATGCATCACCATTCCTCAGTTAAATACTGACATTCCTGGCACCATTGATGGCATGCTGCACAATGCTGAGGGATCAAAGAGAAATGGCACATTGGACACAGTACATATAAGCCAGCCTCATTCAAATTATGACAAATGGTTCTTGCAGTGCAGGCCCCACAGACTGCAGGATCTTTCTGGATGAGGTGCCATGTTCTGTTACTGCATGCTGGAAAATACCATGATCTCTGTCTGTAGTGCGTCTGGCATGACCAGTACCTACTCTATGTAACACATAACCTGTACGTATCCACACCTACACAAAATGTGTTACAGTGGTGACTTCACAGACATGAATGGCTATATGATAAACTGACAATCTGGCTTTGTTCAGTCCGACCATACGAGCCCGTTCAAATGGGTCTGGGTGATATTATTCTTCACAAGCTCGATGCTGCGGCATACTGATCTGGCTCTTAAAATGCATACTTCTGCCTTTCCCACCTGTTGTATAGCCTTTTTAAGCACAGGGTACTGGCTAGAAGTGTCCTCTATACCAAGTGTTGTAATGATGTTTCTGCAATGTCACTTTAACCATCTGAATTGCACAATTGGTACTGTAAATGGTCTTGATTTTATTGCAAATGGATGACACTTTAGTATTTAAATGACAGTGTTTTTGTGCACACAGTTATACAAAAACCAAGTTTGAAAAGTATTGTAATGAATATGTGTATATGGAGCCTACAGCATGAGTATGTTGCATACAAAACAAGAATAACAATGTGGTTTACATGTCAGCCGTACCCTATCCATACAGGACTAGGTATTGCTGAGTTTCAACTTGAATTGTTAATATTATATTTTATTTGCTTTCAAGTTTACATTTGGTGTCTTTCTGCAGCATACTTTCACTTAAGCATATCGTGTCTAGTGACAGACTTGGAAAAAGTAAAAAGAAACTCACCTGAACTACAGCATGGAAGAAAGCCAAAACATAAACAAGGGGCTTGTAGAAAGGATGGAAGCAACGTTCCAAGCCATCAAGTGGTAGTTTATGATATGTGCTCCGTAAATTCAGTTTCAGGCCATTGGGTGGTTCCATAACAACTGTAAACATATGTTACAAACACAAAAATATAAGCAACTCCTTTCAGAGAATTAATTTTATCACAGCTAATATCTGTAGCACGTGTGTGAAACACTTTGATTTTTGATCTGTAGAACTAATCTTCAGATACATTAGTAATAAACCATGAGTGATCTGCACATGTCCTTAAAGCATTAAACAGATAAAATTAAAAAAAACACTTAAGTTGACTTAGGTTGCACTATAAACCTGCATTATACACTGATTATTACTTTTATTTGATATCTTTTGTAAAAGCATTAGTTGGGGAACACCAAGGTGCATGTTCTCACGTTATTAACAGGTAATTCTGAGATTTCATAAAATTATATGTTAAAATTCTGTTTTAAATTTCCAAAAATTTATACAAATCGAAGTTAAAACTGATAAAAAAAACACAAATATGATTTCAAGTTATCTTAATTTCCCTGTTTTGCCTATTTCAGAATGCTCACTTTAAATTGCCTTTTCATCCCACCATTGTATCACCAAGTCCCAGAATAAAATAATACATTAATAACACACAAAGTAGCCATAACATAATAAAATACAACCCATTAAAATTTTTATACACCATGTAAATTAAGAAATTTCACAAATATTCTAAAGCTTTTAACACATTCAGAATGACTCATTTTGCAGTGACTCCTTGACTACTCTCATCAGGTAAGGGTAATGCTTTAAATAGGTTGTTTCTGTGAGTTTGTGGGTATTTGAACATACATACTTTATGGGTATAGATTGGTCACACCTTCCTCATGTCAGGGAAGCTCTGAAAAACTGGAACTAGTCCATGAGTGGAAAGTCTTCTTACTAGCCCTGGAACTGCTGAAGTCTAGGCAACAAGACCGGTGTTGCTTGCACCTTGGTGGGGTTTGCCTTACGTATTCATTGCATAGTATAATTAACCTGGGTTGCAAAAATAATGTGAGGCTTCACCCTCTGGAATGTCTTTAGCAGTGGACAGCACTTAATGGAATGCTAACAACTACAAGAACTTAGCATTGGCACAATGGTACATTTAACATTGAGAACATCATGTCCGGCTTGTGTAGGGTAAGGCCACTCACTTTGGGAATTGGCCGTCACCAGTTTGATAGATTTCACCTGTGATGCAGAAGCAGGTAGAGCATTCTGCTAATATTTATAACATTTACCCTAGTGTAGCATTGGGACAGGATGAGGAGAAGACAAGATAAGTGGGAGTTATTCTCGGTGGTCTACCAAAGAAAACACAATCCCTCAACAACTCGAGGATAAGATATATTAACCGACACTCAAGTAGTATTATTCAGCAGGTCGCAGTGGGCCACCAGCAACAGATGACTGTGGGAATATGCAAGTCGCCCAAATGAAGATACCCTTGTACCATCAGAGGTGAGTTATGTTGGCAAATCTCCAGGGAGAAACATTAGACAGGCTCCAGTGGGCCACCACGAAAGGACTTGAGAGATGCATGAACCAAAAATCTTGTAAGTGAGATGGTGTAACAGGATTTCAGACAAGGCATCTCTTCTGGGATCCTTCAGTGAAATAAGTGGCAAGTGTGGTAATATTGAGGGAGGAGAGAAACTGGGACTAAGTGGAAGATGGGCAGGAGTGCTAGGTAGTTGAAAGGATATTGTAGCATAATGCTTGGTTTAGAAGTATTTAGTAGTTTGCCTAGCATGTGGGTCAGTAACTCGACCATTCCAGTTTGCCACTGAGACCTAGTTGCTTGACTCCTTTAGTAGCTGGTCAGGATCGCTTACATGGGTTGAGCTACTAGCTGCTAGTAGGCTAGTAATGCCCCCATGGTTGGATCAGCTATCTACTGTTCACCTTTCTAGCAACTACAGTCAACTCTCAATTCTAAGACCCCTGGAATATAGCAACCCTCTTGAAATAACAACCTTCTTTTTAGGAAACCATGAAAAAGAATGTAATTGAAAAGGCCAATAAAGACCCCTTCGAAATAACAGCCCTTTCCCTGGGAACCATGAAAGGTCTTATGTGCAGGCTAGTTAAAAGGAATTTTTATTGTTGGCGTGATATTGCGAACATAACATCTGAAGAGAGGATGTTATTTATTTTCTGTGGTACCTCTTTTGCAGTAAAATTTGGAATGGCGCTTATCTCTGCAATGCTTTCACAGGTTGCATTAATTTTAAATGAAACCACTGCACAAAACCTTTTTATCTCAATACAGACATACAGGTGTACACATTTTGTAATATGTTCTTCACTCCGACAACTTCACATAGCTCAAAAAACATAAGTAATGCGTGAACAATATATAATGCCACTTGAAGGCACATGTGTTAACTGGAGGAATACAGTGGAACCCTGTTATAACATCCCCTCCGATAACATTTTCCTGCTTAATAAGTTGCCTTCTCTTGGTCCACAAACTGGTATTTCAATACAAAATCACCCTCTTATAAAGTTTTCCCTAGCGTAAGGCTGACATTTCTTGTGGCCATAGAGAAATGTTGTAACACGGTTCTATTGTAGTTACTGTCAGATAACTGCTGGCATGCGGGTTTACGAGTCTAGTGATTTGCAGGAATAAGAATTAGTACGGTGAGGGAAAGCCAAAGTGCCAGTAAAACAAAAAGGTTTTTACAGTAGCTCGCCCTTCCAGTTGCTGGAATGCTAGCTATTATGAGTCACTTGCCCTACCTGTTTACACAAAGAAAGTAGCTAGGTACCAGTTACTCGCCACCTCAGCTTGACCACTTTGTGCGAGCTACTAAACATGTGTAAACCAGGCCTAAACAAAGACGACAAAGTATAGTTCAGGCCTTTGATTGCTCCCAACTGGGCAACCATAGAACCTAGCCATCTTGTTACACACTGAAGGCCTACGTATGCTCTTCTCTTAAGTACTACTTAAGAAAAATGGGGTTTTCAGTGGTCACAAATTTCACATTTGTTGACAGGTCAAGTAGGGATTTCTCAAAAGCCTACTTATTAAAGCTGCAAATGAAGAGTTAAGTTAGCTTACAGGGCTCAATTGAGTTGTGATGTTTACTGTTACCCCAAAAAGAATCAATTGAATCCTTGCACAAATAGTTATGGTACCAGATATGCTATACTACCCTGGACCAGATGAAAAGTGGAAAAAATTACAACTAGAAATTTGAACTTTTAGTGTGAGGCCTTAGCAACAGGTTGATGGTGCTCTGGCTTAAGCATCTCTCTAGAGACTTACTGTATTTTCTTTTTGGTCACTGTAAAAATTGCTTTTAATTTTGCTGCATTTCACCAATACCATTGTTTAGGTATAATAATAAACTAAATTCAACTTAAATATAAGCAGAAAGCTTTTTCACACATCGGCGGAACATCGGTGAATCTGCATTACAGAATCGGCACATCAGTGATATGGCACAGCTCAACTGATGATGGCAGAGCCAAATTCAGACCTGTGGTGAGATACTACCACAGCAATAAGCAATAAGAGGAAATGTTTCACACTTGTCTGGGTCATCCGTAAGAACTACCCCACGTGAAAGACTGACAGTTTACCCTCCAAAATGATGTAGTGTCCGACATTGTTGGACATAACAGGGGGTTAAACCCAACTTCCTCACATGGATACAAATCGTAGTGATGAACATGTCCTGCTAGAGGCAGCACACAAAGCAATATTCCGGCATACACAGTACCTCTCCATAGCGGGACATCCTAAGGTGGAACAGAAGCACTGGTTCATGGTTACAGACTCATGAGAAATGGAACACAGTTCATAGGGCAATGCTGAAAGCAGTAGTGCAAAACTCTCTAGGTAACATCACTCATCAAACCCCACAGAGCAGCATAACCAATAACTAAATATACAGCTCCGTCTCCATGTGGGGGATAACCACTTCCGAGAGAAATCCACTTACTAGAAGCATTATTCTGTTTGAGCAGGCAAGTTAATTTTGCCACCAAAGACACTTTGCATCCTTGGTCAAAAGATGGGAGGTAGCATGACCAGGAGAGCTTCTCACACAATAAATGGGAGGAGTATTAAGAGGAGGACTGATGCAGTCACCACGAGATGTGGATGGAGGCAGCCTATGCTAAACAGTAGTATCTGGCACAAGTGATGCTCATGATGTCATCTCCCAATGGCCAGAAAAGACAGTTTACGTATGTCACAAACCCTTATTGGTAGGAGTCAACAATAACTGTGTGGAACTGGCACCCCACTGGATGGACCCTTACCAAGTGACTCAATGCCTTGGATGAACCACGTATTGAGTGTAGGACAAAACAGCAAAATCTCACAAGCTCGACTGTAATGACTTAAGCAAAGCAGAGGACCAATGGGATTTGACATCAGAAGATGCAGCTGATCAAATAGATGACATGAATCCAGGTGCACTGCCACCAAGCACTCTTCCACCACCAGGGTGTGTGAACAGACACTGTCAGTCAACTTAGCAACCGACAACAATGATCTAATGGGGAGGGAGAAGGGGAACCCCACCTACTGGCTGCCTGGCTCGCCCTCGAGCTATCTCCAGTTAGGTGGTTGTTTTCCGAGATGGATGGAATCTCGACAACTGTTTCTATGGAACTAACCATTAGACATATTGTAGTTATGTGAATGTGAGAGAGAGGGCAGTTTGGTGAGAAAGAAATAGTGTGGAGTTGAGCAAGAGAAAGAGCGGTGGGGTGAGAGAGTGAGTATGGGTGAGATATGGGAGAAAAAGTAAGTGGGAGTGAAAAACAAAGAGAGGAAAGAAGGGAATTGTAAGGGACATTTAAAGGCAGGAAAAATAAGCTCAAGTTTATGAGCTCTGCACTAATATAACCACTAAACTCAAATCATTAGCAGTAATAGACAAAATACCACACTATTGAATGATTTTATGTGGTGACTACAATAGTGCAAACACTGTATGCATGATAGTTTTAAAGTAATCCCAATGTTTTATTACTATTTTTTTTAACCACTGTTAAAACGTGCTAGTTAGCTGGTTTGAAGATTTTCTTTAGTTACACAAACACACTCCAAACATGGACAGAAAAAGCAAACAACCTTTCAGAGAGCGCTGCAAGATCCCAATGGGAAAATCAGGGCTGGGGTCGGTAGTTAGCCACAGTCTGAAGTCATGATTTGGTTCAGAGAAGCGTTCCAGTATCTTTTCTAGATCATGCACAAATTTCAGGAGCAAGTGACAGTTCTGGAGCATCAGCCAGTGTCCCCGCTGTATGGCGGTGTTCAGCAGACGCACGGCAGCCTGTACAACACACCTGGGTTTAGGACTATGTGAGAGTATGGATCATAGCGTATGCCACATTTCACATACAACAGTAATCTGCTACAAACACTACAGGGTATACCTAAATTTGGCCGACAAACTTTGGCTGCAGGTTAATGATGAAAAAAGAAGTTGAAAACATGTATATGACCTATGGTCCAAAGTAAACGCTAAGGGTGGTATACATATATCTTTGAAGTTGGACCTGAAACACTAGTTTATTGCAAATATTGGAGAAAAAATTTAAGATGGAACACTGAGTGTCTGGATAATGGGTAACTCAACAAATATCTGCAAGCACCACAACACCTGTCGCTGTAATCAAATTATTTCATTTAAATAATCATAGTTACTACCCTTATTTCAAACTTATCTCTATTATGTGGTAGTATATTTGGGATTTAAATGATGGATTCCTAATTTATGTATCACAATTAATGAAAATACCTTAAGCCTCACCATTTTTCAAGTAATTTGTGCTTTGATTTCAAAATTATACCTACCAATACCTGGCCAGTAGGCAACACGCATATCACTGTGACTATCAAAGAGAAGGGAAGATTTCAGAGAGATGTACATAACAGTGGCACTGTAATAAACTAATGCTTCAAGATCCAATTTCAAAAGTTTGTACCATAGCTCGTATATATGTTTTCAATTTCTGTTTTCATGATTAACTGGCTGCTGTAGGTTCTCAGTCTAATTTAGATACACCCTTGATATGCACTGTGAACAATGACATGATTGACATTACTGTATCCTACTTAATGTGTTGTCCTGTGGGCTGAATCATATAAATTACAATTTTTTTTTAACAAACATACCATAGACAGAATGTAGTGAAATATGCTGCTTCTGATGAAATGGACTACACTGCAACTACTGGCTGAGCACTGTGAGTCAGGACTCTCATGGCAGGATGATTCTGTGACAATTTCCCACAGCTTTCCACAATATGAGATGAGCCAGACCCATCAACTAGTTAAAAAATCCCAAGGGTTGGTGCTGGGAATAGAGAACGTATCTCCTGGGTAAGAGGCAACCAAGTACCCACCACGCCACAGATGAGGTCAAATGTGTTATTACTACAAAAATTTCTGCATCTCAGACAAATTAGAATACATCCACAAATAACTATTTTGTACTAAATTTATTTAAGTATGATCGTTTTAAAACTTCCAAATTTTGTAGCCTACAATACATGTCATTTTAACATCTTATTGCATTTAGAGACAAATGACATAAAAGATTTTTGCTCCGTATTGTCACTGCAATTTTTACATCCTAGTCACATGGGCAGTTTGTTACTCATGTACAAGAGATAAGAGATAAGAGAAAATGTCACATTGCACAGGAAAAATATAAAACCTGTTGATGCTCCACCTAATGTTGTTCGTCGGCGNCCCCCCCCCTCTTCAGATGGCTGGGAAGCAGATGTTGTCCACTTGACGGGTTTCTATTGGGGGTTGAGCTGGCAGGTTTTGGAACCCCAAATATGGAGCATTGAACACACGAGATGGGATGATAGAGGGTGTAGGCCTTGTTGGCACATATGGCGAGAGAGAGAGATAGATATATATATATTTGAAATTTTTATTTTCTTTTTTTTAACCAATGATATTTAACACAAGTCAAACAACAGTAAAACCCACCAAGGCGAACTGGGTTCAATCCCACATGCAAGTGGGAATCAGTCCGGACGATGCCACTGGTCTGCGGCTTTTCTCGGAGATCTCCAGTTTACCCTGCCCTTGAATTCGGTGTTGCTCCATTCTCCCCTCATTTAACCCTCATCGGCTCTCAATACCTCATTGTTAAGAACTGCCCAAATCTCTCAACTCAACTCAACATACAACAGTAACAAATAAATGGAGAAAACTATTAGATGGCCCTTCACATTATACATCTATTTATCATTTTATGTGCTAGCCAACAGCACTACTTACCCATATAAAGATAAGCATATTAATTTTGGGGTAGGGTATTAAAAAAAGTATGTATTACAGAACTGAACCAGTATATGCTTGGGATGAGCAAACCACCCCTAGTGCAGTCTGCTGGGTTAAAACCCACAAACCCTCCCTCCAAGTGCAAATTTGGACATACTACTGCATGACCAAACATGCTTAGAGACCAAATGCACTCAATAAACCAAACACACTGTGATAGTTTCCTCACCTCTTCTTGCCCTTGGCCCAGTGACAAGTGCCGGAACTTCACCCCACCACCATTGGAATCTGCTAACTTCATGAGGTCACTAGTTGGATCTGAGCCAGGACTTAGGATAAACACAACAGGTGTTGTTGGGCTGCTCTGCTCGTAGATACTATTCAGACTGTACAAACAATTATCACAGTACATGTAATTGTGAAACACAAATACATTTTTAAAAATTCCTATTTGCACCATACATTATAAACAAGTATAAAAAAAACAGACATGAACACACTCTTTTCCTACTTCAAAGGACATTAAACCACTGAACAACAAACAAAAGCGTAAAACAAATTTTATACTGTGACTACTACACAGAACATAAAAAAATAGATGCATGTCACACTCCTGACCATTAACCTTTGCCACTGAAATTGCCTCATTCATAGTCCAAAATTATACCAGATGGCAGTGAAGCCAGCAAGGAAAAGATAAACGAAGGGAAGCCAGCACCTAACCAAGCGGCGATGCAGTCCGCAACAACCTACTTCCCTCCTTGGGTGCATGCGGCCAGACAGACAGTACACCTACAGCCACCCTCTGTTACCTGTGCAGCTTGTCCGTGCCGGCAAGAAGAGGTGGGGAAGGCTGAGAACCCGCGCACTCCTGACCCATCGCAGTGCCTATATACTGCCCTGCGAGATGAAAAACACCAGTTTATTATCTCCAGTGACCGACACCTTCAGAGCCCTCTTTTCTACTTGAGGGACACTGGATACCTTAGTCCTTGAGAGCAGTTACCAAAGTTGAGCGAGTCAGCACTCCTTAAGAGTTCTTGGCTACCGTACTCGCAGTGCTGTTTTATTCACTTTCATATTTGTGTCAGTCAGTAGAAGGAATAAGAGTTCGAGAGATGTTTTGTAAACAATTAACATTCGTGTCGTGGGTGTTTATTCTGTTTGACTGCAATATCAGTCTATTTTGCATGTTATTACTGACATTTTTTTAAAAGTAATTACCCAGAAATTAAGTTACTCTAAAATGTTCCCACCCGCATTCTTTCCGACCCTAATCACAGCAACCAGCCATACCAAGTGGTACCCGATGAGAGGGACTGAGAAGAAAACAGAGTAGGGCTACGATACAGTTAGGGGCAGGAGTGATTGCGCAAATTATATCTAGTGCCCGGTGCAGTACTCACGAGCATGATACCTGGAGGCCAACACTCGAAACACAGAAGGGTAACTAGGAGTCATGCCTCTTTACTCACCTCTGTTTGTTCTATTGCATCTTGAACTGCCAGGGACAGAGGATTGGAGGCAGAGGGAAATATCCTTCCGTCTTTCGGCTGCACACCAAGGGAGTGTTGGGGAATTGCGGACTTGAACGTTGGGGACTACCTTGGTCCCCCTTCCACGCTATCTTGAAGCCCCACTACCCACTCCATTGACCATACCACCTTATGCCATACTCCTGCCGTGAAGGAGAACAAAAGAAGGCAGTTCAGCCTGTTAAGTGCCCATAGCATCCCTCAGAGACAGCCAATCCTGACATTAGGGATAGAGAGAGTGACAGAGCCCAACAGCAACAACAGCAAGCTTATTCTGAACCCCCATGGCCCACCTCAAATCTCTTCTCCCTGCCTGTGTGATTTCATCCAACCAGCTAGACCAGCTCTTTTGGCAGCACTTTGGGGCTTGTCCCCACACAACGAGATCTGGGTAGGGCAGACTTCTTAGGCATCCTCAACTGAACACACAAAAAGACGTAGAGAGAGAATTCTTGAGAGAACAGGCGCAGTGGGAACACCGCCAATTAGTAGCCAAGCCACCAGCGCCCTCTACCCCACTTTTTGCATCTTCAACCAAGGTACCGAATAACCCTTGGATATGACCAGAGCCCCAGGAAGATACAGTTTACCCATGGAGTGTGAGTGCCAAGCAGCAGCACCTAGGATACCGTAGGGTAGTATGTGAAGCCACCTTAGGACCAATACTTCTATCTACCCTATAGGCATCAAGATCAATTTCTGGCACACAACATGGGGCCAGCAACTGTTGCGGACGCAACAACAGCCAGACAAACGGCTTCATGACCTACAAGTAAGAGAGTCTCAGCATCTGGACACCCACACTAATGACATCCAAGACTTCAGGGGGTCCAAATCACAACTCTGTGGTGCCCATTCATACTCCATTAGTCAGAAACCAAAGGTCCAGATCACCAAACGCAGAAGTGCAACTCGGAGACAAACATATAGAACAGAGCCCTGAACAGTTTGGCTTACAGCAACGTAGCATGACTCAATGTGATGGAATGGGATTATATACCATAATGTTTGCCCATTGTCCACGAAGGTACTGTTATGTATGCATAGGTTAGCTGCACAAATAAAGACCTGCAGAAGGCCTAGAATACAGATGCCCAGAATGCCATGGTAGGCAACCCTGGTGCGGTCTATTAAAGTGTCAAGGAAGAGGACATCATACAGTTAGGTTTAAGACATTCCCTCAAACATGCTACCACCAGTGCCTGGGATGGCCTGGCACACCCCTGTCAATGAGTGGGATGTCATTCCGGTGTCAAGTATGCAGAACGGGTGATGAAGGTAGGCGGCCACTGAATCCAGGCCACCATAGCTTGCTTGTCACAGTTTTAGTACCAACCAAGTGAGAGGAGACGATGTTACCAGAGTTTGCAGGAAGACCACAGGAGAACCCAGAAAAATTCATTCCCACTTGCGAACAGGAGTTTGAAGAAGGGCAGTGCCCAAGAAACAGTGGGTTGAGCGTGCACACAATCAAATCGCAGGGGCTGCATTACAGTGCTGGAAACAATATGGTGATTCATGACCACTTGGCAGGAGTTAAAAGGCGATTTAGGCCAGAAGTTTGCAGAGAAGGTTGTACTGGCCACACTTACCCAGGAATTCTATAGCTGCAAATAGTGATCGAACGATAAAACTGAGGTCTTTACTCGCCGTAAGGCCCAGACGTACCATTGGATAGAACCGAACATGAAAGAACACAAAGGAGTCTGAATAGTTACCAAATTAGTCCTGCCTACTTTAAGAATACCCGTAAGAACCCCATGTGCCAATACTACTGACAAGTTAGTTTAGATGGAATGAGAAATAGAATTGGACAACCTCGAGTTCGAGGAGTGTGGCCAGAGCAAGGCAGGAGTTGAGCAATCAGTAATGGCCCTGGGCTCACCTGCTGCTACTGGTTGTAAACCCACTAAAGGGGAAATGGTCCCTTTTGTTCCCAAATGCTAGCATTGTCCTGGGCGACACCTCCACTGGGACTATCCCATAATCAAGGATGGAATAGCAACCGAGACAGAGACAGAGTCAAAGAACCCAGCGACGGACGACAAACCACCAGTGAAGCAGCCAGATAATAGTTCAGGAAATGAGCCCGCTGGAGGCGCGAAATCCCGGTGAAGTAAGGAATGAGGGCAACATACAGAATGGCATCACTCGAAACTGCAGAGTTTCCCCTTCCGGGGTGGTAAATGCAGTGTATTTATGTGAGACAGGACGTACTGGGATCTACCACTTCTCATGATTGAGGTAGTAAAGATTTTGGCATCTCCCAGGTCTCTGATAGTATGGGCAATGTTAATACCCAGGGAAGCAATTGGATGGGTGATATCGTTGAAAGCTTGGTATTTGGTGCAAAATCATAGCCTCCGCCTTTCTTAGGGGCAAGACTATCCTGGAATTATACTGTGAGTCCACCGGTTCAACTATTCCCTGCAATTCATGTTGGCTACCTGCTTCAGAATCATTCTTTGTCAGGGTTTGAATTGCTGTCCTGGCCAGAAGTACATGGGTTGTTTATGTTTCAGCCTGGCCAGTGGGAACACCGCCAGTCTGTAACTAAGCCACCAGTGCCCTCTCTCCAACTTTCTGCACCTCTAAACAAGGTACTGAGTAAATGTTACCTTTGGATAGGACCAGCACTCCAGGAAGATACAGTTTACCTGCCGACCCCTGTGAGCGCCACACAACGCAGCGGCCTACCTAGGGTAGTACATGATTGAAGCCACCTTAGGACCTGTACTACTATCTATCCTGTAAGCATCAAAATTAAGAATCATGAGTATCACTTCAAAATTAGAGTCAAGAAAATTTTTTTTATTAGTGGTAGTTCATTGTTACAGTTTTTACTAACTACTTAATGAAGAGAAAGGACAGTAGAACTGATGGTAGGAGAATGCAGGGAAGAAGCAGAGTGGGACAGATGAGGAAGAAAGATGGACAGGCGAAAGGAGGGAACGAGATAGGGGGCATGTGTTTACTCATGCATGTGTATGTGTATGTACACACACAATGCACGGTCAACTAATAAAGTAAAAGCTCATATTTTCTCTTAACTGCGAAAGAAAAAATTAAATGATGTGGCTTTTTCCTTGCAAGTGTATGATTCTTTAAACTTCAATTAAGTAAACATTTTCTGTAGATAGTACCTTATCTTTTTGCACTTCATTTTTAGATAAAGTTTTATTTCACTTCCTACAATAATGAAATAAATAAATGACACAATAACCTGATAACAGGAGGTGTGATGTATTGCTCCCCAAGAATGTCTGTGATGTAATTTCTGACTGCCATGTAGATACGATCAACTCTGAAACACCGTAGCAGCATCAGCAGCTCAAACTTGTCAACCTTTGAGCTGTAGCCTTGGGGCAGCTCAGCTGATTCCGGGAGGTCCAGGTCAAACCACTGCACATAACAGTTTCACAAACAATAATCAACATCTTACTGAACAGAATGCATGAATATAATGAACTGTACTGCACATTTTTCCGCTAAAGGACAATTGTACACACATTTACTTTAAAGGGCTTTTGATTAAATTTTCTTGAAGTAAGTTACTTGTAAGCAATTCCATTACAAAATTACCTTGGAATTTTCCATGTAAAATTTGATAAACCAAATAAAAAAAATTTAAAAAGCAGGTCATGATAACCCATAAAGTATTAAGCTAATATTGAGACAGATCTGTGGAATTCAATACTGAGCAGTATTGTGTGCCATTTGTGTTTGCACTCGTTTCATGTCAGTATATTATTCTATAATTATATTCTTATTAAATGGATGTTTTCGCCAAATCTTTTTTTTACTATTGGAATGTGCTCTAGTTCTGCTTAATATTTTTGTTCATTCACTTTGAAGTAGTAAAAAAAAAAACCTTGTTATCTGAAACATTTCGTAATGTTTAAATATACGAGACCACAAAGTCGTGAGCATGCCATTGTATATATAGGTTTCCACTCGTGTAACTTCCTTCTTCGGTTTCGCCATACAGCATGTAGTCACTTTGAAAATTCCTATTTTTGGAATCCTTCATAATCTTAGGATGAGTTTACTTTTATCCGCAGTTTTGGCAGTTTGTGGCATGCGCCGATAATCTTGTGGCCAGCCATATCATCCCTGCCATGTGATGTGAACCGTACAACCATTCGTGGCATAGCCATTTCGGCAATGATTCTACTTCTTTCTGCCGTCACCGCAGTAACTTCAAAATCTTAAGGAATGACGTAACTTTTTACTGACGCGACATCAAGTAAAATCTTAAGTTTGTGAATTTGGACAGTTCAAGAATGAAATTGTTTTGTCTTCTACAACTTTAGTTCAGTTAAATAAAAAAAGAATCTAATAATTTAAAAGTTTTTTTTTATAATGTAAATTTCAAAAGAGGTGATTGCGAGTACCCAATGATATATTTATTGGCCAAAATAAAAAAATATTATAATTTTTCAATATGTAAACAAAAGCAAGTAAAATATACTTAATAATAATATTAAAAAAACTTGAGAATACTTATGATTTAAAAGTTTATTCATATGTATATATATGGAGATTACAGCATAATACTCTTGTTGTAGCAAAAAATGTTTAAATAGAACTAAAGTGTTCAAAAAAAAAGATTTTTTATTTTATTTTTTGGTTAATTACTTTCCTTAAGAAATTGCCCTGGTAATATATAATTCTCTTAACTGTCAAGTGGTGATTGATAAATTTTGATCTACACCATGAATGTACCTATTGATTATTTATTACATTAATGTAATTAATAAAACAGGAGCATGCCTCTATAATATGCTTTCTGTAGTAAACTCTAAGTCTACCCAGGAACCTAGATCCCATTTTCCATATATGTGCCATCCTTGTATTCTGATGAGGGTAACTGTGTATGCCCACGATTCTGTCATGAAGGTGGTGCATAAAAATTTACACAACCCGAGCTACCCAAACTTTTGTTAAACCAATACTGAGCACTGGTATTTTCATCACAGTTTAGATGATTTTTGTCAATTTTTGATGGGAGAATTTTAATGACTCACTCTTGCATGGTATTTTCTGGGCTAATTTTATTCCGATTATTCAGAAACAAGCAACACACTTGCTTGAAGTGTGGCAAAACAAAGCCACATGTCAGTTTGCTCAACAGTAATTAACTGTCATTCAGAAAATGAATTTGTCAACTGATTGTGTTAAAAGTGTAAGCACTGGATGATGGCTCACCATAAACAAATACAGCATAGTACTAGATTAAGAAATGATTCATTTCCTTTCTTAACAATACACATTTGGCATTTTTTCATAATGTATATTGTTTAGACAAGCTGAGTTTTTTTATTCTCTGTGCATGTATAGGCAAGATTTCATTTTAATTTGAAAAACATTTTGTACACACTGAAAAAGCAATGTGTTGAATTCCTTTTCAGTTAGTTGTAATGCTGGGCATATGGCATTATAAAATGTTGGAAAAACCCTTGTTTCTTAGGGTGAAAAGGACAGTTGGACTTGCTCCACTTTGAATTTCAAAAGTTGCATACTTTACAACATAAAAATGAAGCTACACCTTTTCAAGTGTACATAATCTCTCATTCTGAAGCTTCAAGGCTATCAACCGAATGAAGTATCATGGGTTAGTGAAAACCTACAGTGTTAAATAAACACTTCCTTAGCTATTTCACACAAACAAGCCAAGTAATTACAAATTGGCTTCCAAAAGTGATTTTCAACTAGTCCTTTTCAGCACTGTTAAAACTGAAGACACAATGAAACCTGTAAGTCTTAAAATGATATGGATGCACACTGTTCCGGCACGCCTTGGCTGACTCCTTGTGGTGGCGCTTTGTTGTCGGTAACCTCACACAGCACCAGTTAATATGGGTGAAAAGTTTATGCTAGTACGAAGAAATGCATGAAACATGGGTGCGTAGTGGTTGCACTATTAGCAACAATATGGTGGCAATACGAAAAGTAAACCAAGTCCACACTTTTTACAGTAGCCTTCAACCTTGCAATGTCAGTGGTGTCACTCAAAGCAATGAACATATATGGGTTATAATACTGGTCAAATCTTGTTCCAGAAGATTTTCTCCATCAAAAAGTGAAAGAGAACTAGAGAGAAGCCCCAACACAGAGATAAAACAAGAGTACTGCACATGTGTATCACCTCCTGATCAGTATACCGGGGTTAAGAAAGAACCTGAGGAGAGTGGCAAGCCTCCCACCTCCTCCCTTGCAAAGGTTCACAAAAATTCTGTTGGTTCACCTTTATCACTCATAAATACTGTGCACTTAGGTCGAAGATAAGCGTTGGAAGAGCTGCAATCAATAATGTGTGTGAAATATTCTATTTTCATTAAAACAATATTGCTCCTATACCCTTGATATGTAAATATACGCTAACAGATGTAACAGGTTTGGTTGTCAACAGCCCAGTCAGTTTCTCAAATTTTTTGCCTGTGTCCATAGGAATCTAGCCCATGCCAAGTGTAATGTTCTACACATCTCGTTGAGAGAATGGTGTCCCTACCCTTGGCAAGCATGGCTGTAGAGATAAAGAGGGTGGGGAATGTTGTGACAATATTTCTACTTCAGTCAACTGTGCTGGCCACTCATGTGCTTCCAATGCGTTTTCTCAGCTTCAGGTTGTAAAGTGATTTGTACACTGGATAAATAAATTTCATTCTCTTTTCCCCCAGGATCCATCCACAACTCTCCCTGGGGAGAGAATCAACTTGTGCCTGCAAACAGTGAGTTGCCTGCTACTTTGTTCAAAGAACCACCATACTGCTAGTTACGACATAACGGAAATGGAGGCCTGCTGATATGAGCAGATGGGTAATTACTGGATGGAAAAAGGTGGCAGGGTGTGCTGAAATTCATTCAAATCCGGGTCCTCATTAGGCAGCTGGGCATGGTCTCAAAGGCAGCAGCTAGTGGACTGCCAGGTGAAATGGTATTGTGGTATATTGAGTGTGGTGGTGTTGGCACCAGTGTTCAGAAGTAGAGCACGCAAGTTAAATATATTTATGTATTGAGTGTCATTTAAAAACCTTATAACTGGACAAGTACACTGCAGTCGTGACAAGGATGGGATATTAGTGCAAATTTAAGTTTTAATTGGCACAATGGCAGGTTTCAAAGTTGAACAGTTTTCACCTGGAGAAGATTCCTGGGATTCCTACCTTAAATGGCTGGAACAAATTTTTTATTGAAAATGGGAGTCTCCAGTAAGTGAGAGGACAACAAAAAATGGCGGGAAATGCTGATTTCAGCGATTGGGAAAGAAACCTACAATCTTTCGGAATTTGTCCGAACAAAAAAAAAATGCATGAGCACAACTATAGTGAATAATTTCAGTTGTCAGGTGCTCATTTTTCACCAAAACCATTAATCATAGCTGAACTCCATAACTTTTATAAGAGGGTGTAATAAAGCCATGAAACAATTACTGGTTTTTTAGTAGTGTTATGGAAACTGAAACAGTTTTGTTGGAACCTTTCTCGACTGGTTGGTTGGTTCTCCGTAGGGTTGAAAAATAAGGACATTACGAAACTGCTGTATTTAGAGTCGGACAGGCAGTCGCTTTAGCTGCATCCTATGAGTCAGCGGTAGACAATGCATCACCTCATGTAGCAGCGTCCAAAGCACATGTGTTGTCACACTCACAACACAAAGCTGTAAATGTGGTGAAAATTCATCCTCAGAGGAGTGATTCAGCCAAAGGTCCCCCACAGGATAAGTGTCTTTGTTATAGTGGTAGTAACCATGCACTTAGTGCCTGCAGGTTTCATAAACATAACTGCAATAATTTAACTGCCAAGGACACCTTCAGTGAATGTTCCATAACCTTAATCGGCAGGCACACGGGGTAGCAAGTGTTCATATTTATATTTTTTTGTGAGAAACTGTTTATTAGCAAGAGGCTTCGCTAGAAGATGAGTCCGCAATACTATATCAGCTGATAAAGAAAGGGGCATGCCCCAAGCATTGGATTTTGCCAGAAACTGTAAGAAATATTAATCTTGACATGGAAATAGACAGTGGAGCAGTTATTTCAGCAGAAACTTACCAGAAGTGTTTTTCAGCTTACTCTTGAACTCCCGCAAGTGTTCGACTTATGTGCTATAACAGTGTGATTATGACTCCATGCAGTACAATCAATGTCGCAATGAATGTTAACAGGTCCAGAAGATGTGGTGATGTTGGACCTAATCTGCAGAATCTGTGTATGTCTCTTTCACGCAAAGGCAGATGAGCAAATGGCTAAACTTATACAAGCATGCAACTGATAAGCCTGCTGCATCATAGATAACATGATAACAGCTCTGGGATGTGAAATCCCAGCAAAGAGATAAGATAAACAAACAACAGATAAGACCTCCCAGGCTGAACCTCTTATCTCTCATGTTAAATTAACCTTGGAAAATACCTAAACGTGGCACAACACATGTAATACTAAGTGTGTATAATGCCACTGAGACATTTTTTAACCTTGAAACATAAAATGAGAACCACTGAACCGATTTCAGTCAAACAAACTTTATTGACATTTATGCATTATGCACAAGCTCTACATGACCCAGAATATGCAAATTGCCAGTTGTACCAATTCATTTTCTATAAATCCATATTTCATTATCAAGCTCAAAATTCATCTTCTTATGAGAGAACAAAACAGGCGATGAATAAATACTAATGACAGTAGTCTGATTAATAACACCATTCTTATACCTACACCTTGTTAACTTTAAAGTAGCATTCCAATCTCTCCACATAATTTTCAAATTTGCCATCTTCCTCCAGATACTTCCCAAATGACATGATTAAACAATTCTGAAAACTTTACTTGATCCTGTTTGGTACTGCCTGACCAATGGAAATTGAACCACCAAATACATAATCTTTTCTTTCAGTTTTTTATTTCATCAACCTTATCCTTGTAGACAAAATATTCTATTTTACAGTTGAAAACACTTGACTAGTTTTTTCAAACACTGCATATGGGAAGCCATCTTGCTATTCACGGTAAAGTGAGCACTTTTGAAAGCACTCTTATTTGGAATAGTAGTCAACAAATATATTTTATTTTAGCCTTAGAAATTAACTTCCGAGTACGGTGGAATATACACACTGTGTTTATTACTTACATGGCAATATCTATTTAAAAAGGTGTTTAAAGGATTAAAAATGGCTGAAAGGAAAATGTAACTAGCCTCAAAAGTGCTCANACACTGTGTTTATTACTTACATGGCAATATCTATTTAAAAAGGTGTTTAAAGGATTAAAAATGGCTGAAAGGAAAACGTAACTAGGGCCTCAAAAGTGCTAATTTTACTGTGAACAGCATATACCTACCATAGTGCCCTAGTTAAAACAACTACTACAGACACAAAAACTGCAACAACACTATGCAAGAGATGAGAGATGCATAATATTTGACAAAATACTTCAGACTAAGTTATAGTGATTACCGGTGATACTAAAATATTACAGTATTTGCACAAAAAAGTGGGACATTTTTCAGGTCTGCATTTTCATGTCTGAAAGTTTACACATGACAGTAGATGTTGCAGTTTTTATGTATATTTATATATTTATCTTGTAATGGAGTACAAATAGTCTTGCCTGTTTCCATTCAGTCACGTGGGTTGAAATGTCGCTAGTTAGTACCCCAAATGTTTCTGGAAAATCTGCACTCAACTTTACAATATCTTCCCAACCCTGAAAAAAAAAAATTCTTAAAAATACATTTCTTTATGTAATACTAATTTGCATATGTGTTTTAAGTTTGAAGAATATATATGAAGTTTAAAGAGCAACATTAAACAGTGATGACACATTACTAAAATATTCTGCATACTTCTGCTTACAATAAACTGTACTTACATAACAGTAGGGAACATAAAATATATTAGCACTCATTTTTGTTCAATAATGTTAAGTGTAAGTAAATACCATTGTTTGAAAGTATTTTTTTTAGTTCTAAATTCTTTGTGAATATGATTATTAAATATCATGATTCACCTATTAATAAGTAACCGTTAAAATATGAAAATGTAATTCCTAAACAGAAACAAAACCAAGAGGCTACAGGAATTTAATTTTTTTTAAATTAATTAGAATGCAATATACAAATTATGGAGAACTTTAAAATGAGAACCTTGGAATAGGGAATCTATTACACATTTTCAATCACACAAGCACACCCTTATTAAGATGTGCCCTATAACACGCATGTTGAAGTGGCACTACTAATTTATCGTCAAATTTACTAACCTGGCTGGAAAGCCAACGAGCTGGAGAAGGTTTATCAGATTTTTCTAAGCTTACATTGCCTTTGATAAAGAAGTCAAGTTCCTCTTGCTTCACTTTCCCAATGCTTTGTTGTAGCTTGATTGTCATTTGCAATGAAAACAAAAGTTTGTGTTTTTCAAAGATGCCTGAAAAATAATTTTACATATTAGTACTTACAATGTTTATATACTCAGTATAATTTTATGCTCTATTCTATACATTACTTTTACACAATAATCAGAATTTTACTGAATATTTGCTATATATCTTGTTTAGCAATTTGCTACACAGTATCTCTCATACACCAGTTTATTGTTGGATGCATATGTGAACACTAATTAACAGCTGTAATTTCAATTCGAGAAAAATCTTGGGAATGTGGGTTTTTCAAATTTTTTGGTGATCCTTCTTGCCACTTCTCCAAAGAGCTCAATCTTTGACTTGGTTGGTTCAGTGGATGTAAACACACAAATATTTTCTCACTCAACAGTGGAAAAATTAATAAGTTTATAGCCCTTTTGCAAATAGGAATATAGGTTCTAAACAAATCTCACTTGACAACCAGAAGTACTGAATGTGAATGAGAGAACTGAGGCTGCCCAAACAAATGATGGTAATTAAATACACAGGAAGACTGAACTGAACTGGCACAAGACAGCCTCTCGGTATGCGCTCGGGCAGAGTGACTTTCTGCAAAAGAATTATGCGAGACAGCCTCGAACTGAGGACTGTGAGCTCTATTTATACGCAGCACACATGAACAGCATAAGGGGTGCGGAGGTAGCGGTAGAAAGAGATCATAGAGAGAGAGGGCGGCAGAAGGTGGCTGAAGTTGGCAGCTACTTCCCCTCACGCGGCCTAAGGCCAGAGGGGTAAGAGAGCGGCGGCATGGTGCGAAGCGGGTTTCTTGATGTGGCATGGGCGACGTAACTGCTCTTCTTGGGAGGGGGCCGCAGCTGTGGCAAGGCTAGATCGGGTGAATGATGATGCCCATGGAGCGTCACCCCCACCCCCCTCAGTTAGCAGTAGGTCTCGACGTTCGTTCACGTGCAGGGGCTTTGGTGATGACCGTCTTCCCTGTAGGTGCAGGTGTAGCCTTCATTCTGATTTGCGACTTGCGGATATCTGCCAGGTCTATCTCCCGGATGCGTGTTCGCTTCACCAGTTCTTCCAGCATCACTGGTTCTGGATTGCGTAGGTGAGCACGTATTTCAAGTAGGAGTAGTTGTGTGATGAGTTCAACTGTGTTGATCTCTTCTCGTTCAGGATGAACTCTCTGAAAGATTATGGCCTTGTGCCTTATGAATAGTTCGGCCTCTTCATTCTCCTTCTGCACTTGCCCGTAGAGCTCATTGGTTAGATAAGCCACCATTTGTGGTCCTGAGAAGTGTGTTACCAGTCNAGTTCGGCCTCTTCATTCTCCTTCTGCACTTGCCCGTAGAGCTCATTGGTTAGATAAGCCACCATTTGTGGTACTGAGAAGTGTGTTACCAGTCGCTCCGACAGTTCTTCCCAACTGGTGACAAACTCTCCGTACTTATTCCACACCTCTCTGCATCTCCTTGCAGCTAGGCATTAGTCTTAAGTACCCAAAAGGCTTTAGGTATTCAGGTTCTCTCAAATTCTGTCCTGCATGCTTGAAGGAACTATCGGGGATCATGTTGGGTCTACCCCAAGTATTCTGTTACAGGTAGGGGGTCAAGTACTGGTGGTCGTTCTTGCATATATGGTTCGGTTCTCGGTGGTAACCGTTCGGGTGCTATTCTTCACGTTGGGCATTTTAAGTACAGACCCTCTACGCCTCTGGCTCTTTCCTGGACAGTAGGCATGGTCACAGCGACAATGTCTGTCCCTGCTGTCCAAGACATCTATACTCAAAGTCCTTGGGCGTTTCTCTCCAAGTCCTCCCATCCCAGGCAGGCATAGTGGAAGGCAGCATTGCATTGCGTGCATGTGATAAAGTAGCATCCTACACTGGGGCATTCTTCTAGGGTCTAGCACCTAGCTGCCCAACCCCCTAGCACCTAGCTGCCATCCAACCACACGCGCATAGCAACAGATATAGCCAATAATAGTGCAGGTTACAGATCTTCCCCTTTGCCTCCTATGAGCACCTTTTATCTTGTGACCACTAATCACACCATCACCATGTCTTTATGTGCAGTGTTTGATATGTTTTTCAATAGTGCTGTTAGAACTTGGATTTTCAATTTTTCTTCTTGGATTTCTTGGATTTTGATTACAGATTGCGATTGGAATTGACTGCATTGTCTGTTAACGACCTGCTTACACTATTGTTTAATGGAATACAATTTTATTTACGTTTTTCAATACAACACATTACATTGAAAATAGCACCAGCAGCGCCCATTTCTGCTGCAACCCACCTCGCTTCTTTGTCGCACATGCCACAGTTGCTCTTGAGAAGTAGGTCACGTCCTTCGCATCAGCTGTGTGCATGCCTGTCGGCTGACTTTACGTGAGCTGCTACGCACTGTCAAGTGTGTTGGATAAATGAAGGCATGATTGTGGTGCAGCATACAAACAATTCTTTGTTTGTTTGTTTGTTTATTTATTTATTTCATTTTACTGAGAAAGTTGGCCTTTGCACTGGCTAAAAATGTATGCTGACAAAAAATATATCCATAGTACATGCCACAATGTCTACGTTTTTATGGCGGTAAGAGGAGGTTCGCAGCCTTGTGGGATACATATTTCTATCTGGAAGACTTCTGCTTATCAAAATAAATTTGTGTATCATTAATAAATCGTCTAATTTTTTGTTCTAAAGGATTTTGGAAATGGATTTTGCACTCGTTATAAGGTAAACGGTGCACAATGTTTAAACGTTTTTCTCGTTAACGTGAAATCGTTTATGGACTTGCTATAATATATTTTTATTCAGAATGCTTATTATTTAAATAAATTAAAATTTCNAACGTGAAATCGTTTATGGACTTGCTATAATATATTTTTATTCAGAATGCTTATTATTTAAATAAATTAAAATTTCGTTAGTAAATAATCCAAATTTTATACAAAAGGTTTTCCGAAATGGATTTTGGACTTGATAAAAGTTAGGTGGCGTAAAATGTTTAAACTTTATTTTCGTTATCTACAGATTGTTTATGGTCTAGTGGAGTACCANTAAAAGTTAGGTGGCGTAAAATGTTTAAACTTTATTTTCGTTATCTACAGATTGTTTATGGTCTAGTGGAGTACCATTTCATTTGCAGAACAGTCCTGAATTTAAATAAAAGTGTTATTTTGCACCATTGAAAAAAAAAAACGTTTTTATAACAATTTCTTGGTGTTTGTGTGTTAAAATAGGTAAATTTAAAATTAACAAAACAGCAAAAAGATTTTCAGTAACCATGACATTTTGTTAAATCAGGGTTCTACTATACTTATAATTACAGATACAATAAGGAAGTTCTTCTAGTGGCAGGTATTAATTATGCAGTAGATTTACTTTTTACACTTGTGTAAACTCATGACAAATGTCCAGACAAGACATAACTTCTACAAAAAATGTTGTTATTTTTTACATTGCTGTAATAACAATGGTATGAATGGTGCTTGATAAAGCGGCCACACTAGCCACTCACTACTTGTAACATTGTTACTTCACTGGGACAATTACTTCTGTCACTATCATGACATCTTTAGTGTAGTATAAAGTAAGTCTGAAAATCGAAACAAATTTGTAATTTTAAACAGTTTACAATTGGACCACATATGTATTAGACATTTTTGTTGGTCTTGTGCCACCTCTATCATCTTGTTAAGTTTGGATGTCTATCTTCACACAACACAACAGGACTGTATTATGATCAAAATGCACAAGTTTCTGAAAGCAGTGTCTTCAATGCCATAAAAATCATTGCAGTATCATAATACTTGCCTGTACAGCCATAGTTATAAAAGTTTGTTGTGAGGGTTATAATGATGTTTCTGAGGCGACGCTCCAAGCTGATATCAGTACCAGCACGGTCCAACGAAAATGTGAAGACACCAAGATAGGCAGCCAGAGAGTACTGATACATGGAGCTGACTGTAGCCAAGTCAGAGAGCACAAAAAACAGTATTGCACCCCGCCTTGCTGCTGGCCGATATTCGTTCCGCAGATTATCAATATCAACTGCTGTTTCTGCAGCTTGCTTCAGCTTCTGCATCACCTAAGAAAATGCACATTTAGTTTAGCAATTTGTATTGTATTAATAGTAATTCCTAAATGTGTTTAACAGAGTAAATTATATTAACACATTTCTTATAGCTTGGAGGTGAAATGTCGTCACAAACAAAAGTTTTCAAATTAGTGTAGTTTTCCATAATACATAGCGTTACAATAGCTGTGAGAAAAAACCTGGTATTACAATTGTTTTCCACTGTGAAGTTGTTATTGTATTTCTCTTAATCTTAGTGGTTTCAATGTGTCACTGGGGTAACCATGTATCGTGCTTCATATATTAAAATATTTTTCTAGGAATGAGAATTAGAGTGTGCAAAAATTAGATATGTTCCAAATTGTATATACAGAATGAGTAAAAAATATGACTACACGTTGAAAGTTAACTATGTATGTTACTGTGCATCAGAAAGGGAAGTGGTGAATGGTATATAAAACTGAAATTTTGTTTGCTGGCTTCAAGATAGACCATGTCCCTGAGCTTACGTCACTAGTCAATACGGCGCTAAACATGCAGCAGTAAGTTACAAGTCCAGCATCGCCGAATGCATACCAGAACAATCACGGTGCCACGAGACTCGCGAGATATGATTTCAATGTAACCTGGCTGCTGTTGACTGTAGGAAAGAGGAGAAAACGACTGCTGACAATGGTAAACATCCATAAAGGGAAACCTCCTGAGAGACCAAGAAGTAGCATGGTTATAGCAACATCAGGAAGGATAATGGAAGCGTACATCAATAGGACAATGTGCACGTGAGCTTTGTATCAGTCCATTGTGTCTTGTTCTTTGAGGCATGAGAAATGCCATCCCTTAAAACTGATTCATGTCCAAAAACTGAATAAGGATGACCCTGACAGGCGGATGGAACTGTGTGAACTGGTTTTAAGGGAATGTAAAAACGACAAGCTTTGGTTTCACAAATGGCACTTTTCTGGTGAAGCTGTGTTCCACGTGAACTGAAGTGTTAATTGACACAACTGTCATTATTGTGCTAAAGAAACTCCTTGAATTATTCAAGAGAAATGTTTAAAATGTGGATCATTCACAGTCTGGGCAATGGTCAGTTGTGCTTCCCCCCATGTTAAGCCACACTGTTGCCAGACTTCCACAACCTCAGCTTCGTCACCTTCGAGTGAGTTTGCACGGTCTGCTGCCATCTGAACGTTGCACTGCATGCATGCCTATCTTGGCAGCCTGGTTGCATTCTGCCCCTTTGAGCAACTTTGCAGCCAGGGGTACTGAAATCACATCCCACTAATGCAGCGGGGAAACAAACTCTCTCCTTTATTGCTCTCCCTCGCTCACTTGCTCCAGCCTGACTGGTATAAATAGGGCTCGCACAAAGCAGATGTACCTGCACACTGTGCTGTGCAGATACAGAACCTCTTCCTGTAAGACTCGCCTGCAAGACAGTCCATCGTGCTCTGCGTGCCAGCCCATCTCTCTCAAGGCGCTCCTCCTAAGGATGGAGATTCTGTACTGCCATGCTGGCACAACTGTGCCAGGTGCCTATAGCCTTGCTTTCAGGGTTCACCCTTGCTTCACTATTCCCACACTAGTCACAGACCTTCTTGGCAGTCAGGTTATCCCTACCCTACAGGCAACCTAGGCACAGGATGGGTTATATGTGGTTTATTCCTGAATAAACCCATATAAACCATACCTTGGTCTTTCACCATTATGTTCATCCTTGTTCCTCCCCAGCAATCCGCCAACCCTCTCAGGCTCAGACAAGATCTGAGACCTAAAGCCCTTCAGTCATACACTAGCCGCATTGAGAACCGCTCTCTACCTCGGCCTGGGCATTTGGTTACCAGCAATAATGCAGCTTCCCTGGGCACCGCTGGGGCTGAGAGCAAACCCTCGCTACTAAACCTACTCAAAGGAGACTTGGTTACCAGTGATAATGCCACTTCTCTAAGTTCTCTTAGGGAGCAGGTGTAGCAAGGCCACCCCACGCCCCTAGGGGTACATGCAATGCCCAACTTGGAAATGTTAACAGACTCAACTAAGCATCTGGCTACCAGCAATAACGCAGCTTCTCTAAGCATCACTGAGTCGGGAAGCAAGGCTCGCCACCATCAGGTGGAGGGACACCCTCCATTGGGGAATGAACCTATCCCAATCCTCGAGCACTGACTCTTAGGAAGGCCCACCCTTCTCTGATACACAGTTTAGGCCACCTTGTCTTACCATTAGAGCTTGCCTGAGACTCAGCTACTACCTTGCCACATGCCCCACTATAGAGCAAGGAGGGTAAAGGCTGAGAAGATAGGCGCTGCTATACTTGCATGAGGAAACTGCTCGTCTGTGGTCCAGAAACGTTACAGCCATCACCGTCACCAGGCAGACACCATCCAGGACCCGCAGCTCCAGCTCATCAGTGTCAACCTACCATCCAGGGTGCTTCACCGTGCCGAGGCCAATATCACCCTTACCTTTGACCCCACCTTACCACTGCCCAGAGCCCATAAGGCCTACATTAGCTACAGCAGCTAAGCGTCAAATATGTTCCGCAGGCATGTGCCATCAGCTAAGCCTGTCAGTACTGCAACTGTATTTGCCCCTACCCATGCCACTACTTGAACCACTGCTATTTCAGCATCTCCATGGGCTGAGATGCAAGTTATTGAGTTACCAAGGAAGGGCTCCAGCCATTAAAATAACCCGTGAACGGAGTAACTGCTTCCAGGCTCCAAGGGGGAAGAGACTTGGCATCCACACAGACCCAAGTTATGGGTCATTAGCCTACTTTCCGAAGGAAAGAACGACTTATGAGATCACTTTCCTGTGCATGTGTGTAAGTGCCTGTGAGTCTGTGTGTTAGTCTCCCCTAAAAACTTTTAAATGTACCAACAGAATATCACCAAACTCGGTACACATATTATACTTGGTAAGGACAGCTGACATTTATACACCACACCAGGTCCCTACTTTTAAAATGGGGGCCATTGAAATATTTACGGTGATATGTCATATCTCGGGAACCATTCAACCAATTTAAACAAAATTTTGTATGTCGGCAGTGCATCATGTAAGCACTGATTCTAGTGATGGCTATTGTTGTTGGCCCACAACTTTGGAAAACAAAACTATATTAAAAAATAAAGCCTTTACATTATATTTCAAAAACTACAAAACCAATCCTCACCAAATTTGGCACGTAAGAACTACTACGGTAACTCATGTAGACATTTGCAATTTAATATGATTAGGCACTTATTTTCAAAAAGGCGGTTATATAAAACTTTTACCTCAGTAAATTGATAGTATGAAACACATTTCAACTTAACTTTGTATGCTGACAGTAGACCTATCCATTTTTATAACCATGAAATTTTTTTTTACAGAGTCTCATTTCTCCATAATTTTAAGATAGCTACACATGTGAAAATTACTTTTTTGTCGTATCTTGGGAAAAAATTTACAGATTCCCACAAAATTTGGTGAAGAATTTGTACTGTGGTAGCCCATATTAATTTGTATGTTTTAAGTGTTCCAGACACTTATTTTGAGAATGGCAGCTATAATAACACTTTAGCTTAATGTGCTACAGTAGAGTCCCGCTAATCCGAACCACGCTAATCCGAAATTCCAATTAATCCGAACATAAAAAAGTACAATAGGTTGAAAAAAATCATAACAAAAATAAAACCCCATATTCAGTTTATTAGTCGTCCGTATCTTTATACATTATATGTAAACGGTAATTATAGTACTTACAAATATTATTTATTCATGTTCACATAATCAGTTAGCCTTTTCTGGCATAATGACGAAAATCTGCTGGACGAAGCAATATTGTGCCATCGCCTCATATACATCATGACAGCTGGTGTGGCAATCGACTGTTTGCTTGACGTAGCGTAGGGCAAGGTCAGGAGTCGCTGCCGCGTGAGTGTGTGACACAAGCTGCTCCGTATCACCGTCGGCCTCGACTTCACTCTGATCTTCGTCGTGGTCGGGGTCTTGTCGTGTGACTGCTGCCACAATGTCCTCGTCTGTTAGGTTTTCATCGTCNAGGGTATTATCGTGTGACTGCTGCCACAATGTCCTCGTCTGTTAGGTTTTCATCGTCTGCAACATCTGCAGCCATCCACTCATCGACGTCAATTTTGGCTGCTTCTTCACACCCAGGAATTTACTGCCTGAAGAATATTTTCTGTCCCACTGTTTTCATCTGGATTTTCAATGAAGGTCAATGTAGGCCATATTTTTTTCCAGGATTTTTTCAAAGATTGTTTTGTCCCACTGTCCCAGGACTCAGCAGACCAGTAAACCACGTCCTTGATGTTCACTTTTTTAATATTTTGTAGTAGGGACAGGGAGTCTTCCTGATCCTCTATTAAAGTGGATAAAAAATCTTTATTTTAGTAGAGTTTCATTGTTTGTAAAACTCCCTGGTCCATTGGCTGCAGCAGAGGAGTAACGTTGGGTGGGAGGAACANAGTAGAGTTTCATTGTTTGTAAAACTCCCTGGTCCATTGGCTGCAGCAGAGGAGTAACGTTGGGTGGGAGGAACATGGCCTGTATTTCACCACAAGTCAGTTCATTCATTCTGGATGAGACGGGGCGTTGTCTATCAGGAGCAGAGCTTGGACTGGCAAATCATTTTCTTTATTAAACCGTGTTACAGCTGGCATAAACTGTTTTTCGAACCATTTTTTAAAAAGACTCCCATTCATCCAAGTCTTTTTTTGGTTCCTGTAGTTAACAGGAAGAGAATTCATATTAATGTTTTTGAATGCTCAAGGTTTTGCTGACTTTCCGATAACCATTAATAGCAGCTTGTGGTTACCTGTCACATTGCAGCACGCCATTAATGTGACACGTTCCTTACTCATTTTAAAGCCTGGGGCCCGGGACTCATCTCTTGATGCAAGACTTTTATTTGGAAGTGCCTTAAAGTTAAGACCTGTTTTGTCAGCATTATAAATTTCCTGAGGAGAATAATTACCTGCCGATATCAAATTGGAAAACTCAGTAATGTATTCTTTGGCTGCAGCGTAATCAGCTGATAATATCTCTCCCATTATTGTTAGTTCACGAATCCCGTGACGTTTTTTCCACCTGCCAAGCCAGTCAATGCTTGCAGTGAATGGAATGTTATCGCCATTTATTAAGGTGGATAGCCTTCTGTTGAATTAGAGGTCCACTCATAAGTGTGCCCCTTTGTCTCTCTTGCGTAAATCATAGACAAAGTGATTTGTCAACTTTTTCAAACTGTGACGATTTCGATGTTTGTCGAGATTCGAGGGTATTTTCGGAAGTCGACGCACAAAACTGTTCAAGCTTGGCTCGGTTCTTTTTCCAGTCTGTAATAGTGGCTTTCCCTACACCAAATTCCACTGATAATTTTGTTGCACTCTCCCCTTCATCTAAACGTCTTAAAACTTCTAATTTATCTTTAAGCGTACACGTAGTATGCTTTCTTTTAGTAGCCATTTTTAACAAAGCAATTTACTGCCAGGCACAAACAAGAAAGATGTTTACACAAAACAAACACGACGCGCGATGTGAACCCAATAAAAGCAAGACAGAGAGTGTGTTGCGCAGGTGCAGTGTCGTATGCCTCAAGGTCACTCACCCTCCCCATGCCAAACACCGGAACCACTTTCGCACATTCCACCATNGTGCAGTGTCGTATGCCTCAAGGTCACTCACCCTCCCCATGCCAAACACCGGAACCACTTTCGCACATTCCACCATACTAATACTTCCGGCCCCGTGCGTCTGTACTTAATACATATGTATTATTAAATTAACTGCTTGGTACTCCATTAAAGAAGGTATTTCGGTTAATCCAAAAATCTGGTCATTCGAACTGGCCTCGGTCCCAATTAATTCGGATTAACGAGACTCTACTGTATATCTACAACACTATGTAACCAATTTTAATTTCATTTTGTATGCTGTATCTATGACAACCATTGAATGTGCCAATACATAACCTTCTTGTCCTCCATTTATGAAGATCATTACATGAAAAATGGGATGTTTTATGCCATATCTCGAGGACCAATCAACTGATTCCAATCAAATTTTACACGCAAGTAGTTCTACAGAAGTGTATGTAAACTAACATGTTTTAGGTGAAGCAGGCCTTCTCTTAATTGGGTCTGTCATATCTATGAAACAGTTAAACCAAATTCAACTAAACTTTTTATGCTTTAGAATCAATGTATACAGAATATTTTTAGGTAATTTTGTAAGATAGTACCCAATATGAAAATAAAGTTTTTATGTCATATCTCAGGGACCAATCAACCAATTTCCACCAAATTCTTCGCACAAGTAATGCTACAGTAGACTATGCAAACTTACATATTTTAAGTGACTCAGACACTTATTTTCAAAAAATGATGGCACTGTAAATATTTTAGGTTAATAAACCCTACCGTTCAAAACACTGATTGATTATATTCAAAGTTCATGCACTGAATCCGACCTACATAAGCAGTTGATTGCAGGCTAGCTTATGGTACAAAGTTTTCTGGGTTCGAGTCCTGGGTAAGGCACATGTGTTTTTTGTAATTGTCTCACTACTGTAGCATGTGTTTCTGGTTTCATCTCTAATGATATTGCTGTCAACAAGACGTATGACGTACCTACCAAGTAAGCTTTTAAGAACTTCATTAAAAATTATTTGCACCCATGTAGAGGAAAGTAGGCTCATTAGTTATATCAGCAACTTCTTGTTTTATGTTGGGTTTCAGAAACCTGTAGACTTCAGTTGACGTATTTGTAGTTAATTAATGTTCCATGCCCTTTCGAGCATNATGTTGGGTTTCAGAAACCTGTAGACTTCAGTTGACGTATTTGTAGTTAATTAATGTTCCATGCCCTTTCGAGCATTGCTTAATTAAAAAGAGACTTTTATAGTAATTATAAGTTCTTCGTCATTTTCTAATGCAAGCAAATGCTTAAAACAGATCCACAATTTGTAACAAGCCTCACATGGTTTGTGGATAGAAGTGGTTTACACTAAGCCTGGCAAGTACCATGTATTCAGTAGACTCATTGAAAAGGGAACAGGATGTGGACATCAGCAGGTACCTCAGCGGCCTTCTCCTTGGTGTNTGTTGGGTTTCAGAAACCTGTAGACTTCAGTTGACGTATTTGTAGTTAATTAATGTTCCATGCCCTTTCGAGCATGGCTTAATTAAAAAGAGACTTTTATAGTAATTATAAGTTCTTCGTCATTTTCTAATGCAAGCAAATGCCCAAAACAGATCCACTTTCTAACAAGCCTCACATGGTTTGTGGATAGAAGTGGTTTACACTAAGCCTGGCAAGTACCCTNTTTGTGGATAGAAGTGGTTTACACTAAGCCTGGCAAGTACCATGTATTCAGTAGACTCATTGAAAAGGGAACAGGATGTGGACATCAGCAGGTACCTCAGCGGCCTTCTCCTTGGTGTTGTCGAGAGTGCGGACGAGGTCGACATTGTCAAGCATGTTGCCGGTGGTGGTGGCCAGCTCCCACAGCAGGGAGTCCTCCAACTCCTTGAGGAGGTGCTTGTTCTCGCTAGTTTCCACTATGAGCTGCTCCCGCTGCTGCTCCAGGTCGGACCGCTCATGCCCCACCACCACACTCAGAAGCTGGTCCTCCAGGCCCTCACATAACACAATAACAATGATAACAATTATATTTAACACTAACAGATAACATGGAAGAACAGAGACCTACTGGCAAGAAAGTAAAAGAGTAATGTACCAAAAGTCTCAAAGAAGACTGGAAACAAAAACCCTTATTGCCTCAGGCAAGTAAGTAGGTATACACAAACTTATCTAAAGACTTCACAATTGAATGTTGTAGTTGCCTTCAATGCAATACGTAGTGAATAAGGATGAGGAAATGGTGTGAGGGATAGAAAGTTGAACAGGGTTGTCCTTTTCACAAAATAACATATTCCTACCACTGACAAACCAACAAGCATCGTAACACTTTCTCTTACTTCACACCATTTCTTCGATTCCACTGATAAATCTATTGTCATGTGTGGTTTTGCTGTTTGTGTTTACTCTTATTACTGACAACAGGTACAGTAGTTAGAAAAGTCTTCAGTTTGCATGTTATCTGCTTGTAGATGTTTCATGTGAACAGCCCTCATGACTGCTGCATCGATAAGAAAGAGTGCAGGATTCGGGGAGGGCTGAAGGAGAGCGTGTGTTTCACATATTTCCCAAAGTTTCACTTAAGTTTGTCAAGCAGTACGGCTTAACATCTCGTCGACAGCAAGGTAATTAGTAATGAGCAAGTTGCTCAGACAAAGAATCAGCCATGGCCTGTAATAAGGAACCATCCCAGTATTCGCCTGGAGTGATTTTGGGAAACTATGGAAAACCAAAATATGGATGACTGGACCGGGAATTGCACCCATGTCCATCCAAAAGCAAGTCCAGTGGTTTACATGGCTACAGCAAACTCAATGTTTGCCAATTAACAAAACAGCATATTATGTATGGCTGACTAAAGGAGCAACAGAGGCCATGATTACAGCCATCCAGGACCAGGCCATAAGGATACAAAATTATGGGAGCCTCCAACTTGAAAATGATGGTATGTGTCAAATATGCAGAGAACAATAAGAAACTCTTGACCCTGTAGCAACAGGTTGGCTGGTCTCTTGAAAGAGACAACCAAGTATGTGTCTACCTCCACTGGAATATTAGTAAATTATAAGACATTTCCGTTGACGAACAGCGGTATAAGCACCACCCATTTCAGGAACACTTATGACCAGCTGTGGTAGCTGTCTGAAGAAATATTTAAATAAGATTTTTTTGTAGTTTCAGTAGAAATTGTTTAAGGGATTTGGGTTGATTTCATCGGGTGTTACTGCTTCCTCTTTGTCGCCCTTTATTCATTTCATCATTCACCTTGAAGTAAGTTCATTTAATGCAATTTTCAGTCAGACTATACCACAAGACAACAAAATTTTACCTCACAAAAAGCAGCTGGTTTCAAATCACCATCAACCTCAACCCAGCTAGATAGTCTGGTATCATTCCTGGAGTTGTGAATGGGTTTACATTTACCTAAACCCCAGGGATATTTTCAGATATACAGCCTATACAGCTACAAAAAGCTTCGTTAGTTTCAAAAAACTGCTATCAGTGATTTGGGAAAAAAACAGAAGGAAATCTTTGTTTTGCATTTTAAAACACTACAACCATTAATCTAGAGACTATCCAGATATACAGTATATACCTGCGTGTGTGTTTGTGTGTCTGTGCTTATGTGTGTGCATGCACGCATGCATGTGTGTGCATGCATGCACATGTGTGTGGTGTGTATATGTATATATATTATTTATTTATTCACTTCATAAAACGGGTGATAATTTCATATTTAGGACTACCAAATACAGCCCCATTTATCTATAATAGACTGACGGCCTACTGTGAGAATTATATACACTACTGCACTTAAATGTAAACATTAGGTGACACCTTAAGTGAAATATGTCACAGTAGAATCAAAATCTTTTACATGCATGATGCAATAAAAGAGGAGGGACATTACACTTATAACCTTACACAATTCAAAAATATATAAAAGGACAGGAATTCAAGTACTTGCAATGTAGTACTTGTCGACAGGCACACACGNTTACACAATTCAAAAATATATAAAAGGACAGGAATTCAAGTACTTGCAATGTAGTACTTGTCGACAGGCACACACGTAAAGGATGACACATTTTCCACGCGGTTGCACGATCACAACATTTCACGGGTTACGTCAGCGATGTAGGACACTGCAGTGACCTACAACTTGCCGCCTGATGAAACTGCCCTAGCCAGCGAAATGCCGCGATCGCGCAAGTTGTAGGACAGTGCAGTGTCCTGCAACTTGCTGCCTGATGAAACTGCCTTAGCCAGCGAAATGTCGCGATCGCCCAACCACGTGGAAAATGTCCTTCTTTGTATATGTGTGCCTGTCGACAAGTACTACACTGTGAGTTGTTGAATTCCTGTCCTTTTATATATTTTTGGTAACCTATCAGCCTNCTAGCCAGCGAAATGTCGCGATCGCCCAACCACGTGGAAAATGTGTCATCCTTCTTTGTATATGCGTGCCTGTCGACAAGTACTACACTGTGAGTTGTTGAATTCCTGTCCTTTTATATATTTTTGGTAACCTATCAGCCTACTTGCAACCTGAACTTACACAATTCAAGCGTAGTGCTTATATGCTATACATTCTTTAAATTAATTAAAAACTGTTGCCACTATAAGTNTTACACAATTCAAAAATATATAAAAGGACAGGAATTCAAGTACTTGCAATGTAGTACTTGTCGACAGGCACACACATAAAGGATGACACATTTTCCACGCGGTTGCACGATCACAACATTTCACTGGTTAGGTCAGCGATGTAGGACACTGCAGTGAACTACAACTTGCCGCCTGATGAAACTGCCCTAGCCAGCGAAATGCCGCGATCGCGCAAGTTGTAGGACAGTGCAGTGTCCTGCAACTTGCTGCCTGATGAAACTGCCTTAGCCAGCGAAATGTCGCGATCGCCCAACCACGTGGAAAATGTCCTTCTTTGTATATNTTAGCCAGCGAAATGTCGCGATCGCCCAACCACGTGGAAAATGTCCTTCTTTGTATATGTGTGCCTGTCGACAAGTACTACACTGTGAGTTGTTGAATTCCTGTCCTTTTATATATTTTTGGTAACCTATCAGCCTACTTGCAACCTGAACTTACACCTTAACTTACACAATTCAAGCGTAGTGCTTATATGCTATACATTCTTTAAATTAATTAAAAACTGTTGCCACTATAAGTNAACTTACACAATTCAAGCGTAGTGCTTATATGCTATACATTCTTTAAATTAATTAAAAACTGTTGCCACTATAAGTATAGTTTCTTAATTGTAAGCAGTTTTCAAGCAGATGGAACAGTACACATTTTATGGTTTAAGTTACATAAAAAAATTAAACCATTTAACTAGCCATCAAGTTACAACTTTTACTATAAATACTGATCTGAGTATATGTTACACTATTTTTGTTGCTAACTCACAAGAACATGCAGCTATACCATTTGGACTGTGACAACTTTAAATCAAAATTCTGATCACTGACTTTGAGTACAAGTTAACGATAGGTTATTTTCTTAAGAAAAGTAGCCAATGTTAGTAAATATAAGAAAGACTTCTTACTGAACTTATTTTATTTTATTCTACAAACAACATGGTCTAACAAATTCACAAGATGTTGTAATGACGCAGTAGTCTTAATTTTTCGGGACACGGGTATAAAATTCTTTCGTGTTTATGACGCTTTGGAAAGCTTCGTAATATTTCTATCGGGTTAAATTTTAAAGCCGCGGTGGCTCGTTTCCCGTGGTAGTTTGTTTATCGAGCAGACGTGTGCTATTGTAGGTTATCGGGCGNAAGCCGCGGTGGCTCGTTTCCCGTGGTAGTTTGTTTATCGAGCAGACGTGTGCTATTGTAGGTTATCGGGCGGACATTTGCTATTTACGTTTATCAGGAGTCTGTTTACCGTTTCGTTTCGAAAGTTGTTTTGTTAAGCATCAGCATTAATTAGATAAGTTCAGGACACGTCGACAAGTTTTAGTTCCTCCGGCGCCGTTTTGTTGTACGAGATGTTCGTTTATATTGACGGCGCAGTATTAGTTCCTGCGGCGTAGTGTCGATAACGAGTTGAGAGCGTGCATGGCCAGGCCCTTATCACAGGAGAGGGGGGCGAGAGGCAGGACAAAAGACGCGTCTGTCTGTCGCCCTTCCAGCAGTTTCGTCAGTCGCCGGAAGGAGTTACTTCGGGTCAGTCGCCCGTGAGGGCAGGTCAGTGCAGTCATCAGAAGCATCATACAATGCTAGTCTAGGTTGCGTCGTGTGTGAGGATAACCCCCACATCGGCCACTAGACTTTTTCTCTGCCGGTGTGGGAGGTTTGACGCATTTGATATTTATTTTGATGCTAGTTTTGAGACACAATAATCTGTAAATGACTGTGGCGCTGGTCTGTACTTTTATATTAATCTGTGAGAGGTTCGTACTCTGCATCATATGAAATTTGTCTGTGAACTGTGTCGCTAAAAGGTTAAATAAACATATAACAACGAATACTCTGGAACTTTATTTCATAATTAATNGAGTCTGTTTACCGTTTCGTTTCGAAAGTTGTTTTGTTAAGCATCAGCATTAATTAGATAAGTTCAGGACACGTCAACAAGTTTTAGTTCCTCCGGCGCCGTTTTGTTGTACGAGATGTTCGTTTATGTTGACGGCGCAGTATTAGTTCCTGCGGCGTAGTGTCGATAACGAGTTGAGAGCGTGCGTGGCCAGGCCCTTATCACAGGAGAGGGGGGCGAGAGGCAGGACAAAAGACGTGTCTGTCTGTCGCCCTTCCAGCAGTTTCGTCAGTCGTCGGAGGGAGTTACTTCGTTCGGGTCAGTCGCCCGTGAGGGCAGGTCAGTGCAGTCATCAGAAGCATCATACAATGCTAGTCTAGGTTGCGTCGTGTGTGAGGATAACCCCCACATCGGCCACTAGACTTTTTCTCTGCCGGTGTGGGAGGTTTGACGCATTTGATATTTATTTTGATGCAAGTTTTGAGACACAATAATCTGTAAACGACTGTGGCGCTGGTCTGTACTTTTATATTAATCTGTGAGAGGTTCGTACTCTGCATCATATGAAATTCGTCTGTGAACTGTGTCGCTAAAAGGTTAAATAAACATATAACAACGAATACTCTGGAACTTTATTTCATAATTAATNGTCTGTGAACTGTGTCGCTAAAAGGTTAAATAAACATATAACAACGAATACTCTGGAACTTTATTTCATAATTAATCGGCATCACCTTGTACTGAGCCTCGTGTTTCTACCTTGAGCTAGTTGTGGCAAAGTAACATTCGGCAGTGTAAGCGGCCGAACGTTACAAAATGGCACCTAACTGTGGGGCTGCAATATTATAAATATGGCTTAACGAGCTGCGGCCACGTTACAATGTAACATTGCGCATAAATACCCCCAACTTAAACCATCATAAACTACGGTATTATATACTCTTACTTAGTGCCAAACCAGTCCAATATTATTTGAAAGTTGTAACTTGACACAGTAGTTAAAGTTACTTAATTTTCCTTGACAGGTATAATAAAAAATAGTGTTAAGTGCTTATAAAGAACATAACTAGCTGTCTGAAATCAAATGACTTTAGAATTATTTCTGTGTTTAAAATTAAGTTTCCAAAGGCCAAAAGTTTTTATTTAAGTATATGTATAACATTTTGTTTATCAAGTGTTACAATATTTCATTTGATTTTTATGCTCAATAATGTACTTTGTATTTATTATTGTTTTATTACCATCTTCAAAAAACAAATTGGTCACTACAGTAGTCTCTTCTAAAGTAAGTTACCGTAAATATGGAGGTGTGTTAACACTCACCGATGTTGTGACAGTGTAGTTTATAACTGTAGCTTTTGCGTACAATGCTGGGTCAAACCTCGGGTTTGCAACCTTGGTAGTGAGGTACAATCGAAATTTAGCATCATAGTCAACATCTTTGTCACCAAGAATTACAAATGTTCTGCCACCCACAACTGCAACAGAACCAAGAGTTGTTCAGAAGTTAATGTCAACAATGGTGAATATGCCTAAAATAACAGCAAATAAATTATGTGTGGATATTTCTTTCTGTGGGCAGCAGGTTCAAGATGGACTGACTTGGGTTGCCTGGGTTCAGTATGAGCAGGGGTGGCTNATATTTCTTTCTGTGGGCAGCAGGTTCAAGATGGACTGACTTGGGTTGCCTGGGTTCAGTATGAGCAGGGGTGGCTCACCCAGGCGGTTGGTGTGGATTGTTTTTTGATACTTGCCTAACGGCTTACTCTTCACACAAGGATATTCCTGCAATTGCTTATTTTCATCTTAACACAATGTATAACATAATATAAATGTATACTATCTTTTCTAATTAGCTTGAATTTTTGCTGTTGAGAGTCAGTACATGTTGTTATATCGAATTTATAGTTTTCTAAGAACAAATTTTATTTTTTTGATTTTGAAGAAATTATGTTTTAAAATTATATAGGCTACAAGATAACAACATTACATCTTGTGTCTGCAGGCCAATGTGGGTAGGGGACGACACGTTAAACCGATTCCATTGCAGTAATGGCGCAGGATAGTTGTGGTAAACAGCAATAAGATGACTAATACCTAGAATAAAATGTTCATAATACAATAATACAAATTATAAAAATTGTGCTTTTTATGTTATCTAATTGTGCACTCCCAACATTTCTTCCAAATTAAACAATTAAAAAAGTAGATAAAAATTTTTTTTTTTTAATNACAGCTGGCCGCCCAGGTTGTCCAACCCTCAAGCCGTCTCTGAATACAAGCCATCAAATGTAAAACCTTTAGAAACCGTTCCAGTCTGGAAAAACAGCAGCACACACATCAAGAACACTGCCATCTCCTAATGCATTACAAGGACTTGGGGCTTACTATTATTTCATCTAGCTAGTGGGTTATATCACCCATAAACTAATTATGTAGGTGGGAAGATTGTAACATTCCCTTGAAGCAAACAGCACAGCTGGTTACAATATGTTTGAGGTTGGAATGGCATAACAAATACAGTACTTTTAAAAAAAGAAACAAAGTCAGTTTGATTTTTTTCTCTCCTCCCTCCCCTTCTCTATTGTGCCCTCCCTCTACCCCTTCAGACCCCTTCTTGTTCTCCTCCTACCCCATCCCTTCACCCTCTTCTCTACCTCTCTCCTCCCTTCTGTCGCCTCATCTGTGTGCACATGCGCTATCAACATTCATTCACAAACTTCATTACTAACTTCAAAAAGAAGGGAACTGTTAATATTCTCAATGGTAATAGGTAAAACTTGAAAAATTAAATTTTAGATTTTCTATGGTCTACGAGTACAACATTTTCCTCGAGTTAATTTAAGTTCATACAACACAACCTTCTGGATCACCCCCTCGAGCAAGGCATTAAATCAAAATTTAAAATACACGTATGTATTATAATCTACTGAGATACAGATTGAGCAGAGAACCTACATTTTGTTTACATGTGGGAACCATTGTGAAACTGCTGAAATCCAATGTTTTTTTTTTGTGTTACTTGTATTTTCACCACATATGCAGTTTGTCGCTGCGTATTTCAGTGTGACCATCTTGTCAAGCAAGACCTCAGAAAGAGAAAGTTTCATTAGCAAATAATGGAAATCGGCTCCTGAAGTGATAAACCACTGAACCTATAAACATAGTATATAGAAGAAGCTACAAGCAACACCAGATCACAGACAGCAGTCTACCACCGTACATATCAGTGATTGGGCAATCACCCTATATGATAATAAAATACATTAAATTACAGTACTAGCTCCAGTATTCTAAAACTTCATCACACACATAATCAATTATGGCCTAACTGTACCCTGCAGAAATGCAGCAACGAGTATCAAAAACTAAGCTACCCTCCCCTCAGAAGGAGAGACATGTAGAAGCAAAGCTTTCATTGCAGTGAAATATACCACAAACACTAACCTTTATGTTTACAACACGAGATGTATGATAAAATTTTTATGTTTAACTTCAAGGTACAATCAGTAATGTATCCAGAAATGTCTAAAGGGGGAGGGAGGGTAAGTTACACTGACTGAAGTGAAGAGAGAGGTTAAACTGGCATCAGTGGTGCTGACACACGATAATTAGGACAAATTCTAAGAGAAAATTACCTCGCAGTATAATAAAATGCATCATAATGAACAGTAATTGCATTAAAGGATTATAAATCATTTTAATATTAATAGTTGACAACCTAATGGGCATAAAGGATGGGACTGGGGGGGGAGGGGGGAGTTGCAACTCCAAACCCAACCCCCCTCCCTCCTCTGGCTGCACCACTGAGTCTACAATAACAGCCATTGTTGACTGGAGATACATCCTCAGAATTTTCATGTAAGTCATACCTACCTTGTATATTTTTTTGAAGTACACTGTCAATGACTGGGTCGATAGACTCATCAATGTCTTGAAAAAGGACTGGAGTGCCATTGGTGATGGCAATTTCAAGCTGCTTCAGGAAATCTCGATCAGCAAATGACAGAATCTTCAAATTATTTTTTGTCTCACGTCTTTTGATCCAAGTCAAAGCCTGTTACAAAATATGAAATGTACCATATTTACTTAAATATAGGATGACCTCAAAAATAAGATGACTTCAAAAATAAGATGANGATCCAAGTCAAAGCCTGTTACAAAATATGAAATGTACCATATTTACTTAAATATAGGATGACCTCAAAAATAAGACGAACCCACACATTTTTACTTTAATCTACAGGAAAAATTTATATTTTCATATTATTTGGACATGTAATTTAGTATTATGTTTTTACCATGGTACTTGAATAAAGTTTCAACATGGCCAAATTCTTGGCAATTGAAAATAAACCTCTCAAATCAATTATCTATTGAAGTCACATTTATTATTGAATATACAAAAGAAATAGAACAACACTTTCTTTGCCCATCCTTAAACAGTACAACCCCGAATTTACAAATATTGGATTTAACATTGTAGCGATTCTGCAAAGCCATTTTTAGGAATCATCAAAAATCATAAAAATTATTGAAAAAATACCAAAATTCTTGGAAAATGAAATAAATCACAACTGATTTAAAATATGTTCGTGAGTCCACAGCGATAAAATACATGGATTGTAGTGTTGCTACTAGTAATTGGCGTGCTGCGAGATGAAAAGCAAAACAAACCCGGCGAAAATCAGTCAAAAAATGCGGCAGTTGTGATTTGAAACAATCATGCCGCATGGTGCCTGAAGGAAAGGTTGCCCATGTGACACATTACGGAACAAATGGAGTAAATGTTCTATATCCCCCTCCCCGGGTCACCACGCCTAGCCTAGTTATCTCGCATGGTCATCACGTGCATACCAACAAGTTGGCCAATAACAGCGCAAGTTACACACCCCCACATCTATCTTTCCCGCCTTTCGGCTAATCAGCTAATAGTCTTGTGTCTGCTGCGGTGGGCGCAGAGGACGGAGTTAGCAGTGGAGAGGGCAGCACAGGCTGCTCTCTGCAGGATGGGCCCGCCAGGGGTGGCGCTAAGGACTCTCTTCTCCCCCTGGTTGGTGCTGGTGCCGGTGAAGGTGGGCACAGTGGTTCTGGAGACAACGGCAGCGTGGAAGGGGTAGGAGCCCGTGCGGGGGATGCGGCCAGGCTCATGGCTGGCGCAGAGAGATCTTCGGGATCACACACTATCACTCCCCCATGCTCTGGCTCTACACATGGCGGTGGAGGCGCGCTTTATGTAGTTTCCTGTGTGATCTACGGGCTGCTTGCTTTCTTCACGTGCGTAATATGTGCTTTACGTATGTGGCTGTCGCTGTCTTCGATTCATAGAGTGTTTATTTGTTTTTCCGTGACTTCATAGAGGCCTTCCAATTTCGGGTGGAAGCCCGCACAAAAATGTGCGGCTTTGCAGTTGATGGGACGTGTTTTCACCCATACGCTCTCCCCATTGTGGATTGCTTCTCCATATGGTTGCATAGGCGCTGGGTACTTGCGCTTGATGTAGCGAGCTTGACTGGTGCATGCAGGGTCCATTCACTTTAGGTTTTCACTGCGAATTTCCTCTGCTTGTGGAATTTTGCTGAGTTCTTATTCCCGGTCCCATTCCTTAGGGCGCTGTAGGGGGTGGCCAAGCAATAGCTCACTAGGTGAGGCTCCCAAGGTCTCATTGTGGCGATGGCGAAGAGTAAACAGGATGTTCGGTAGATATGAGTCCCACTTCTGGTGATCCCCTTGCATTCTGTTTGTGAGGCCTTTCTTTATCTCCTGGTTTCTCCTTTCTGTCTGGTTCCCTTGCGGGTGGTAGCTGGGTGTTGTCCAGGGTTGAACTCCCCATTTGTGGCAGGCATTCTCCCAAGCTGTTCAAATAAACTGGAGACCATCATCAGTCAGGATGCAGCGGGGATATCCCCAGCAAGGGAAAAACTCCCTTTCCATGGTGTCTATGATGGTCTTGGTGTCGCTCTTCGCTAGGGGGTAGGCCTCAACCCACCTAGAAAATACGTTGGTGACTACCAAGATATTCTGCTTACCCCTCTGGGTTCACGGGTAGGGTCCCATCAGGTCGACGGCGATCTGTGTCCATGCTTGTATGGGTCGTCATGCAATTCCTGTAGTGCGCAAGGCTCCAAGTGCCTTGGTGCTTGCGCAGACCTGGCGTTGTCTGACGTAAGTCTCCACATCCCAGCTTACACCATCCCAGGTGTATCTCTGGTTGATTTTGTGGGGTGTTTTCTTAACTCTCTGGTCTCCTGCATGGGCGTGGTTGTAGCAGTAATAGCAGATGTCAGCTCGGCGGCTGGTCGGCACCCACAATTTCCAATCTTTTGTGTGCATATGGGGGCGGACTCATACATACCCTTGTTCTTCCCTGAAGCGCTTCAGGTATTTGGCGAGCAGGTTACGTACTTTGGGGTCGGCCTGTTGTTGCTCTGCGAACACGGCACGACTGGTTTGAGCCTCCAGTAACTGCGCATTACTTTTTTACTTGGTTATTTTGGCATTGAGCGTACTCCGGTGGGAGCATCTTTTCCCAGTCTTCCAGGTTCTCCTTCTCCTGGTGGGGGTTGAGAGTTCTTAACAATGCATCGGGTAGCTCATTCTGTTTCCCAGGGCAGTGTTAAATGGTGAAGTTGAACTCTTGAAGGAGTAAGACCCAGCAGCCTAGTTTAGACTTAGTTGCACTGGCAGTGTGTAACCAGGTGAGTGCATGGTTATCTGTCCTTAGGATGAAAGGCACGTCTTCAAGGTGGTAACGGAACTTCTTAAGAGCCCAGATGACGGCTAAGCATTCTTGCTCGTTTAAATGGTATCTCTTCTCCGTTTCTGACAGGAGGGTGCTGGCGTAACTTATTACCCATCGACGTCCTTCTGGGGTCTCTTGGTAGAGAACAGCTCCGAGACCTATCCCACTGGCGTCTGTCTGAAGGATAAGTGGTAGGTCGGGGAGTGGCCAATATAGCATGTCGTGTTGTGCGAACTGGTTCCCGAGTTCCTGGAAACCTTTTTCTTCCTTCTTTGACCATTTCCAGGGTTGGTCCTTGAGTAGGTTATTTAAGGGACCCATGAGTTCGGCAATGTTCGGTATGAAATCGGGAAGCCAGTTGCAGAGCCCCAAAAATTGCCACAACTGTTTCTTGTTATTGGGTGGAGCAGCTTCAGCTATAGCTTGAATTTGCTCGGTTTGGGCAAAGTTGCCTTCTGGAGTGACTCGGTGCCTCAAAAAGTCAAGCTCAGTCTTGCCGAAGTGGCATTTGGATACGCGGCATGAGAGGCAGTGGACTTTAAATCTCTCCAAGACTAACTGGAGGTGGCACTGGTGTTCCTGCCAGTCTCTACAGAAGATAATGATATCATTGAGATAGGCATTGTAAAACTCGCCAATGTAGCCAGTAAGTACTGATACTTCCACGAGGCGTTGAAACGTTGCAGGTGCGTTCTTTAGGCCAAAGGGCATTACCTTGAACTGGTAGACTTCTCCGTTGGAAGCAGTGAATGTGGTGTATGGCCTTGACTGTGGGTGAACTGGGATTTGCCAATACCCACATCTCATTTCAAGGGTACTGAAAATTTGGTCTTCCCCGGGCGCTTTTAGTATGCTATGTGCCCCAGGTTCAATACTGGGGGAGCTACTAGCTGAGTGATATGGTTCAGGTCGTAGTAATTGAAGCAGAACCTTAGCATGCCGTCTTTCTTCGGTACAAGGACAACTCTAGCATTGTAGGCAGAGTCTGAGGGCTCGATGATGTCCAGCTGCTTCATCTCTTTGATCTGCTGTGCTATTATTGCCTTGCGTTTGGCAGAGACTTCACCTGGTCGGTTGTGGATTATCTGCGAGCTGGTTAGGTGTATCTCGTGCGAGATCGTGGCTGTTTGGCACAGCGTACTGCGTTCAAACACTCAGCGATGTTCCTGAATAATCTGGGTTAGTTGTTCCACAGCTTCCCTCTGCAGCTGGTGGTTCAACTCGTCACCCGTTATGGGCTGGTGGAATTCAGAATCTGCAAACTTCCGCCCAGTTACCAACCTTCTCTTGATAGCGCCTAAGTAGACTCTCCCCTGTTGACAGTCTAAGATGGCTTGTTGCTTGGACAGCCAGGGCTGTCCCAAGATAATCTCCTCCCCCAGGTCTTCAACTGCGTGGAAGGTTGACGGTATCACTTCGTAGGCAAAACACAGGGTCAACGTTAGTCTTCCCTCTATTGGTAGTCGCGCTCCTTTCAGAGCCATGTGTATCTGGGCATCACCAGCAGGCTTAATTTTGCTTCTGTACTCCTGAGGGATGACATTCATGCGGAGGATCAACTTCCCGGCCTTTGTGTTTCCCTGCTTGCTAGGGCTTTTCTCAGTGTTTTGCGGCTCCACCTATTTCTTTGCTTTGGGTGCTCGGACCAGTCCTGTCTGTCTGCTCTGGAGTTTCTGCCATAGGACTGGGCAGTCTTGGTGAAAGTGCCTGGCGGGGAAATACCAGCACTTTGGAAGTATTGTTGGTGGTGCAGCAGTACGTTCTGACGTCCAGTCACGTGTTGGGGTTTCGGTAACTACCATTTTCCCTGTAGGTGCAGACGTAGTCTTGGTTTTGGCGTGCGACTTGCAAATTTCCACCAGGTCTATTTCTCGAATACATGCCCGTCTCACCAGCTCTTCCAGCGTTGCTGGCTCTGGGTTGCGGAGGTGGGGTGCATATTTCCGGTACGAGGAGTCTGGTGATGAGTTCGACGGCGTCGAGCTCCTCTCGGCCTGGGTGAACTCGGAAAATTAAGTCTTTGTGCCTAATAAAGATTTCGGCATCTTCATTCTCCTTCTGGGTTAGAGCGTACAGCTCGTTAGTTAGCTGCGCAACCATTCGTGGTCCTGAGAAGTGTGTGACTAGATTCTCGGACAGTTCTTCTCAGTTGGTGATGAACTCCTTCCCAGTTGGTGACGAACTCCCCTTACTTATTGCACCACCTTTCTGCGTTGCCTTGAAGCTGGGCCTTTGTCTTCACTACCCATTAGGCTTTGGGTAGGTGTGTCCTCTCAAATTCCATCTGGCATGCTGGGAGGAACTTGCGGGGATCCTCTTGGGTCTTCCCCGAGTATTTGGGTAAAGTCAGGGGCTCAATCAAGCACAGCTAGTCGTTCTTGCAGTATAGGCTCAGTTCTGAGTGGTGCCCGTTCAGACGTTATTCTGCAGGTCAAGCATTTAAAGTATAGACCTTTCAGGTCTTTGGCTTTGTCTTGCTATCCTAGGCAAAGGTCATGAAAATTTCGTGGGCACTCATGGCAGGCTATCTGGTACATGCCCCTTCCCGGACAATTGGCTTGGTCACAACGGAGAGGTCTGTTCCTGCAGTTCAGACATCGGTATTCTAGCCCCTGGGTGTCTCTCTCCTGGTCTTCCCAACCCAGACAGGCGTACTGAAAAGCGGCATCGTAATGCACGCAGGTTATGAAGTATCATCCTACACCATGGCATTCCTCTAAGGCGCAGACCTGCCCTTCTGTGTTGGCTGTGCTCTTGGCTGTGGCAATTCTGGTGCTGTTAACAGGAATTGGGGGCCACTGGGTGTTTCAAGCTGACTCCCCGAAGTCAAGTTAGTAATGGTTCTGTGGCGGCTCAAAGGAGCTTTTCTCAGGTGCTTCTTGGTCTAAAAAAAAGGTGGCTGATGGCTGGTATTTCACCCCACATTGGGCATCAAGAAAGAAGTTGACCCAATGTATACTCTTAGTGGGAATAGCAGTTAGAGGGTGGTTCCGAGGTTATTCCTCCCCTGGGCGATGGTGAAGCAGTGATCACCACTCGTACAGGGTTTTTCTTGGGGCCTACATTGCTGGGATTAGCCACTTCTATAATAGAGCGTTGTGCCTTAGGAGACGTACTTGCGAGAGATGGGCAAGTGGGTACCCTGGTAGGGGTATAAGCAGGTGTGACGTTGAGTGGTCTGACCACACTAGAGACATAAGTGGGGCGAGCGAAGGTAGGTGGCATCTCTGGTGGCATTGGAGGCAGCGGAGAAACTCCATGCGGCACGTGCCAGATGAGGTTCAAGATTGAGCTGGACAAGCTGGATGCAGACCCTCTCTGATATGCAGCCTGCTCCTTCTTCCTAAACTACTTCTCTTCAGAATCCTAGCCTGAGCTAGCCCCTGCCTGGCAGCTTTGCCCTGCCCAGCCCTATAGTTAGGCATAAGGGAGGTGATAGACCAGACAGGTAGGTAGAAGGTGGCCAGTAAGGGATAGACACAGCTTGATGGAGAGTAGGGTGCAGGGTGTAGGGTAGGTGGCCTGATCTACTGGTCTTCAGTCTAGTGGCTTGGCGAGCAGGATGTCGCAGGCAGACCCAAGTACCTAACTGAGGGTTAAAGTAGCAGGGCTATGGGCGACCACTCCCGTGGCTCCCTGGCGAGGGAGACGTTGCTGGCGAACCCTTGCATCATGTAGAGCAGGGCTCCTCAGTGGTTGATCTATCGTTTCCAAGCAGGTGACCTGGCGAGCGAGACGTCGCTGGCGGACCCAGGCACTTACTGGAGGGGCGATAGTCCAAGTGAAATCTGCTCTGGTGTTGTCCGGGAAGACAAACTTCCTAAGCTGCACTTTGAGATAGTTCCCAAAAAGGGAAGTTGAGGATGGGTTAAGGGTCACGACTATCCCTGTAAATGTCTCATTAGGAGTGGTGACGAAACAGGAAATAGTGGGAACCAGGTGTAGACAGTGTAGTGTGCTGGAAGAGACAACTCAACCAAGCCAGATTTGTGTCTGTTTTATTGATTGCTCAATCAAACACACATAAACCAGCCTGTACCCTGACTAGGGCCCGAAGGGTCGATCCTATGTTGCCAACCGGTAATTGACCTAGTCTCGGAAGACGCGGCAGCATGGGGGGTAAGGGCGGCCCCAAGTCAGCGGTACTCATACTCGAGTCAACTGTGGGTGAGCTACAAGGTAGCTGGAAGCGTGGCAGGCTTTGGTGTGCTGACGGGCAGCGAGGCTGCGCCGTGCAGAGTAGAACTCTCGACAGTACTGCGAATGGCAGTGAGACTTGAAGAAGTCGGTTGGCTCTCAGGCAGCGTGACATTCTGCAACTAAACTGGCGACTGGCGCAACACAGTCTCTCGGTGTGCTCTCGGGCAGAGTGACGTTCTGTAGATGACTGATACGAGACAGCTTCACACTCAAGACTGCGAATTCTAATTATATGCGGCGCACAGAGCCAGCGCAGGGGTTGCGAGGTGAGGTGAGAGAGAAAATGCAGAGAGAAGAGACGTAGAGAGAGTGGTAGCGGTGAGCCGGCGGCAAGTTCCCCTATCGCTGCCGAAGGCTGGAGGGGTAGAGAGCCGTGACGTGATACGAAGCGGTTTGCACTGCAGCAGGCGTCAACAGCTGGACAAACCAACCCTGTGCTTCAAGGCATGCTGTGGCGTGTACGGCATAACGGCTCTTCTTAGGAGGGGGCCACAGTTGTGGCGAGGCTAGATGAGAGAATAACATTGCTATTGGCGTGTCAAAGTGGCACTATTGCTGGTAACCAGATATCCAGATTGCAGAGCAGAGTAGAGTAGAGAGCAGTTATTAATATGGCTAGTGTTAGCCTGAAGGGCTTGAGGTTTCAGATTTAGTCTCAGCTTGAGTGAGTGGAGGGATGTTGGGTAGGAACAAGGTGAACAGAATGGTAAAAGACTGAGATATGATTTATATTGGTTGCTACTGTATGTGCGACATAGTTGTACATGTTTTGGTTTGCACTCTCAGCTTCAGCATGCAAACTAACTTAATTTCATGGTATGAATTAAACTACTATACCACTACGGTCATTAAAAATATCCTGGAATGCTGACAGTTCACAATAGGTTATGACAGGCATGCATGCTTACATCATAGCCAATGCCAAAATGCTGCCAAGTCGTCATACTGACAGCATTTTTTACATATATTATAATGTACTTCATCCAGTATTATGGAGGAAAATGTTTCACCAGAAAAACTTGTTTAAAGAACAAAACTTTTACTGCAAGTGTGCTTTGTCCAACTATTACATGGTATACTATCCTAATATCTGTAAACGTTTCTTCAAATTTTGCTATGTTTCTGTCACAGAAAATGCCAAAATTTTAAATAATATGGAATGTTGTAAAACACATAAGAAAAAAAATTACAAGATATTTTTAAAAAAAATTGTATAACGTGGATATAATTATTAAAATAACATATATTTTGCTGATGATACAATATTGTCTCACCTGTTGTTNTACTGCAAGTGTGCTTTGTCCAACTATTACATGGTATACTATCCTAATATCTGTAAACGTTTCTTCAAATTTTGCTGTGTTTCTGTCACAGAAAATGCCAAAATTTTAAATAATATGGATGTTGTAAAACACATAAGAAAAAAAAATTACAAGATATTGTTAAAAAATTGTACAACGTGGATATAATTATTAAAATAACATATATTTTGCTGATGATACGATATTGTCTCACCTGTTGCTGTGGGTCAATGCACAAAGGGAATCTACTAGCCTGGGTGGTCAGGATGCCATTCTGTACAGAGAGTTCATCAGGTGNTGTGGGTCAATGCACAAAGGGAATCTACTAGCCTGGGTGGTCAGGATGCCATTCTGTACAGAGAGTTCATCAGGTGGTAATCCTTCAGAATTCCACCTAGACAAAACAACACAATTAACATGAGGCAACGCAACTGGATAAGAATCCTATGAAGTACAAGCAAGTGCTGAATAAAAAATTGTAAATAATAGACCTATGACTTTGTATAGTTACACTATTTATTACAGAAAACCATGGATGACATACAATGTAGCTCTGCAATATCCATGAGCCCGTGCCATACATATTTAATAAGTACTGGTATTTGTTTTTGTGTACTTATGTGTTGTTGTGACTTAAAGGTTTTTTTTTTAATTTTAATTATTCTTTTGCATTTTTTTTTTTTGCCATGTACTCCTGTGTACATTGTTGTAATTTAAAGGGCTGGTAAATTTCAGTATTGTTTTGTACGATTATTCTGCCGTGATAGTGATTTATTGAAGAAACTGAACAAAAGTGTATGGCTTACAGCTACCATTCATGCACAAAAATCCTGCATCTTCCACCAATAAATAGTAAGAATGATGCATCATATTCAACTTTTCTTTGCACAGTTAAAGACAATCTTAATGCTCTAAAAGCTTCAGATTTTTTGGTTGACAAGTGAAATTTTTTGTTACTTATTACACTGCTGAAGAAGCTTGATGAACTGCTGAGACAGGCATTTGAAATGTCTCAGGATGATGAAATTCCATCATATACTACGCTATTACAGTTTCTGTAATGCAAGTCACTTGCTGCAGAACACGCACAATTATTGACTCCCACTGGACCAAAGTCTAACTTATTTAAGAAGTTTCTGAGTAATGAGATTTTAAGCGCATGGCCTAACAATATGTCATTAAGCACAGTTATGCAGCCTGGTTCTGTCAACCCTTCAAAGACCACGCTAGTATCAGTCAGTGATAAGTCATCTGAAAAGCAAAAGTGTGATGTGTGCGATGGATCACATACACAGATACAATGCTAATCATTCTTGTCGTGTACACCTGAGGAAAAAAAAGAGACATTTCCCTGAGAGACATCTGTGTTTTAATTGCCTAAGAGGTGGTCATGTAGCAGTATATTGTGGATCAAGATTTTGATGCCAATGCTGCAGGAAATTACACAACACTGTACTTGACATATTAGACAATGGAGGTAAAGTGGAGCCAACATTAGATACAGATGATGTCAGTGCTGCTCGTTGTCAAGATGGTGCAGCTGGTTGTCAAGACAGTACAGTGGTTATGTGTTCAACTCAAGGTGTCTAGGACAGGCAAGCATCAACTGTGCTGCTGACCACATAATTGGTCAAGGTCATGGATGGTGTAGGGAAATTTCAAACAGTGAGAGCCCTACTAGATGGAGCAACACAATCATCCTTCATCACGGATGCATGCGTGAAGTGCATGGGAATGAAGCGTTGCCATCCAAAGGTCAGCATATCTGGGATTGGGCAGTTGTCTGCAGCCAAATCAAGGGGAGAGGTGGTGTGCAAAATTGGATCATTTCACTCAAAGAAATTTCATCTTGTAACTAAAACCTTGATCCTCAACAGAATAACATGGGACATACCATCAGTGCAGATAAACACACAAAATGCCTCACTCACATAAAGGATCTCCTGTTGGCAGACCCACAGTTTGCAACACCTGGGGCAATCAATATGCTTATTTCTGCAGAGGTGATGGCAGAGGTAATGATGGGTGCCAAAATTGTTGGACAGCCACATGCCTTCCAACAAGAATTTGGTCGGGTGCTAGCTGGAAAAGCCCTATGTGAGTAGAGTAGTACACAGTCAATCAACTTCCTTACTTGTGCACATAAATAGCAGCCTCAACAGCACCCTAGAGAGGTTCTGGGACATCGAAATCTGATGAAGACTGTGAGTTGGAGCTGACATCATTATCACATGAAAAACCTGATTACATTATCCCCCATCAAATAGTTGTGATGAAGAACAGTGTCTCCTCAAAAGTTAGAGTTGTGGTCAATGCCTCGGCACAAACTGTTAATGGCTCATCCCTTAATAAAATGCTCTTGTCTGGCCCAAAACTCCCGAAGGATATGTATGATATTGTACATCAATTGTGGCACTTACGACTGATGTGTGTAAGATGTACATGCAGATAGGTATTGAGTACCAACGAGACCAGAGGTAACAATGTGTATTGTGGTGACCAACTCCAGACTCACCAGTCAAGCTCTATGAATTAAATACAGTGACATATGAATTAGCATCCTCACCCTACCAAGCACTGCACACAATTCAGCAGTTAGTAGAAGATGAAGGCGCCCAGTACCACTTAGCAGCACGTGTTTTATTGCAATGACATTGCGACAAGAATATCTTCGATTACTGATACTAAAGAGTTAAAAAACACCTCATTAGATAATTGGATGCTGGAGGGTTCCGACTACATAAATTATGTTTGAATAGTCAGGAGCTGATGGATAATGCAAGTGTAAGATTAGAACCCTAGACTGCAGTGGATCTGTCAAGGTGTTAGAGCTGAGCTGAGCTGAGCTGAGATCCAGGTCATGACTGATTCATCTACAGCAGGGGTGCTCAGACTTGTACCATCAGCAATCGACCGCAAAAAAAGTGAGGGGGCAAGCGATCAACAAAAAAAATATGGTAAGCCTGTCGTTTTTACAACCGATGTATGTTTTTTTTTTCGTTAAGCCCCGGCCACACTCGTGTGTTACTATGCCGAGTACACTTTGATCAGGTTATGTTTACATTTTGTAAATCGTTGCCGCCATTTTTCGACGAGAGCGCATCCTAGCAAGAATATTCATAACGATTAGCGCGAAGGTGTACTCTCATAACGATTAGCGCTCCAGGCGAAGGATAAAATTGTTGTTTGAGTTTACCAAACTTGCAAACTTGCCAAAACGGAATAAAATTCACAAGGCGGTCTCTTAATCCAGAAAGCCATTCTTTACAAACAATGGGAGCAAACAATACTAAGCCGCGCCAACAACTCCGGCGATGCGCAGCGTTCTTTTCGGCGTGACTTTACATTTTATTATTACGTATCACAGTGTCGCCGTACAAGTGACCAACGGAAGGCGCTTATTTTTAATTTCTTGAGAGAATGTGGACATATGTCCGCGATCACCTTTTAAAGCTCTCGCAATCGACCGGTCGATCGCGATCGACCGTTTGAGCATCCCTGATCTACAGGATGCAGGTATGTGATACACCAAACACCAAGCGAGGTATTCTCTCAACCATCGCCCACTTGTACGACCCTTGTGTATGGTAGGCACCAGTGATCACAACTAGCAAGATCTTGCTTCAGTTGTTATGAGCTCAAGGTCTTGGCTGGGATGAACCTGTTGGACATGATGTACTTAGTGGGAGACGTTTAAGAAATTGCTTACTAGCCTTAGTAAAGTTAAAATTCCTAGGTTTATTTCAATTCAGGGGACAGAGGTGCAAGTTCATGGATTTTGCGATGCCAGTGAGAAAGCCTATGTTGCAGTCATTTATGTCTATCAATATTCTCTGTTCAAAGTCAAAGGTGGCCCCATTGAAGATACTCACTGTGCCCAAACTTGAGTGTGCAGCTCTGTTACCGAGTAGGCTGTGGCAACACATCAACAGACTGTATTCTGATAAGATCAAAGAGTTTGAGGTTCATACTTGGACAGATTCAAGTGTTGTATTGGCATGGTTATATCTGTCACCACACCAGTTGAAGACATTTGTGGTTAACAGGGTAACAGAGATTCAGGCAATAAATCCCCCCCCCCCCATACATTGAAGCACGTCCCATCCGAAGAGAACAATATGTGGCATCACACGGTGCTCTTCCTGAGCAGCTTCTCAGGTATTCATGGTGGTTTACAGGCCCACCATGGCTGAAGCTTTTGCAGGAACACTGGCCAGATACAGGTCATCATAAATAAGAGTCTGTGCCAAAATAGAAGCCACTTTTTGCAGTTGTCTTGGGGGCAAACCAGCCTGAGTCTTGCAGCCCTGAAGATCTTTTAGGCTTAATTCACAAGTCATCTTTGCTGGTCAAACTGACATGCATCACAATACGGGTATAGCATGCAAAAACTGCATTTAAGAAAACTACCCATATGAATAATAATTTCCTGACAGCGGAGGAGTTGCGTAATGCTACAGTGACATTGGTCAAACATGTACCGACTTTAAGCTTCAGGGAAGAGTTATCTGCACTTCAAAAGGGGAGTAGGTGCCCCAAGGTTATGTAATCGCTGATACCATTTCTTGACTCAAATGGAGTTATCAGAAAAGGTGGACGACTGCACAATTCATCACTACCAGAGACTGCAAAACACCCCATTTTGCTGCCAAAGCAAAGCCATTTGTCCAGACTCATTATTGCCCATTATCATACCAACAATTTACACCCGGGACCATCCACAAACTTGTATCTCATCTGCAGAGAGTACTAAATATGAATGCTTTGTGTTTCGAAATGTGATCCACAAGTGCATACAGTGCTTTAAGGCCAGACCAGTTGCTCAAAATCCAGCAATGGGACACTACCAAAAGCATGGTTTTGCTCAGGTTCGAGCATTCTGGACTGTTGGGATGGGTTTTGGAGAACCTTTCCATGCCATGTCTGTGCGAATGAACACAGACACATGTACACCCTTCAAGGTGTGCATGTGTCTGTTCATCTGTATGACCACCAAGGCGGTGCACTTGGAGCTGGTCACAGACTTGTCAACTGCAGCTTTTCTGGCTGCACTCATGTGTATAGTCCATTCATGGTTACTTCCAATTTTCCTGAAGCCCTCGTAATGTTCTACTTCCACAATTATTCTTCCGCTCCATACAAACAAAGCTTAGAAAATTACACCAAAGGGCCAACGGACTGCATTTGTGCACACTCAGTGTAATAACATTTTGCGTAAGAACTATATCTTACTAGGCATTACCAACATACCTATTTTCTCTCTGTCTTTATTCGTATTATTTATAATTGTTATATTACGATTTATAAATAAAATACAAGTAAAAGTTAAATTTTACCACAGATAAGGTACTTTTATGTTAACTCAAGTGTAAAAAGCTTGTGATACATGGCATATTCAGGAAACTATCAAACATGTCATATATTGAGTGTTTTTTCCAAAGGTTTGATTCAAAAAGAAAGTGTGAAGAAACTGCGAATAGACTACTCAGTAAACTCTCGACTATATGACCTTTCACAGTTCCCAGGAAAAAGGGTTATTATTTCAAGAGGGTCGTTAATGGAAAATTGTTTCATTATGGTAAAAAAAGGTTATTTCGAGAGAGTCGTAAATCCAGGGGTCTTAGAATTGACAGTTGACTGTAGTCAAATAATGGCACCAATTTTGTAGGAGCACATAAACAAGTTAAAGAGGTGTACACAACACTGTTTTCAAGTGAAAATGAGCAAGAGATTGCAGCTAAAGTGAGCCTGGAGAGGTCAAAATGGCACTTCAACCCTCCAGCAACTTTGGAGGTCTGTGGGAATCAGCAATCAAGACTGCTAAGCAGCACCTGTATAAAACTGAAGGTACTCAGTTGCTGACCTTCGAAGAACTCTCAACGCTATTTGCGCAGATCTCAGCATTATTGAATTTGAGACCGATATGTGCCCTAACAACAGATCCTCGGGAGTATGATATCCTGACACCAGGCCACTTCCTTGTGGGCAAACCAATGGTAGCTTTGCTTAACCATGATCTAAGTGATATTCCCTTGATCTATCTTAACCGCTGGCAAATGACTACCCAGTTTCACCAAAAAATATGGAAGAGATGGAGTGTGGAGTACCTACACAATCTCCAGCAAAGTAGAAAATGGACACAACCAGTTTCTGATAATTGTATCAACCAGTTAGTGCTGCAAACAGACTCCAGGTTGTCACCACTGACCACATCTGTACTAGTTTCAAACTTGTCAAAGTCAACTTTTATGTACACTCGGGTTGAGATAAATACAGTATTACAATATAGGATTTATTTTATCACTATAAGCACATTTTTAAAAGAAATTCCTGACTAAAAACAAAGAATTGACAAAATGACTGACTTTTAATGACTATTTCTCAAATTCCTGACTCATTGTGACTTGACTGTTACTGATTGTGGGAATCCTGTACATTTAAAGATTATGTGTCCCTGTGTATGTATGCCTATATTTGCACCAGTAAGTGTATCTAAATACTAATATTTAACCATGCTGCAAACACCCATCTCCTGAGTAAACAAAACACTGCCAGGCATGTCTGTAGGTTGAGCTATTTATGAAAGCTAGCACAGCTGCACTGCCCTTGGTACCTCTGTTTCCTCACACTACCTTGGCAGCTTGTTTATTTCTATCCCTTGGGCTCTGAAACTGCTATCAAAGTAGTTATGCTGGTGGTTTGAATCAAGCCATCACCAGCTTATATTCCATGTAACAAACAGGCATCTTCCCTTCTTTAAAAAGGTCAATATCACCACTGAAGTTTGTCACATAGAACACAACTTGCAGTACTTTCAAACATTATGGTTAACTTGCAAGGTTTGGTTTTCCCACAGAGCAGTTTACAGGAATTCCTCCAGACCCCACAACTATACAAAAAAAATAATTACCAGGCAACACCAGTTTTGGGAAATTATATCTTCATCTCTTTTTGAGGAGAATTTCTTAACTGTATTTCAAGAAAATTGAAATTTACACAACACACGTATTGAGCTAACAAGCAGCAAATAGAGTGTGAAAAGTCAAGTTTCTAGGAATTACTGACTTCTCAAGCACATTGAAACACGGCACAAGAGAAAGAGGAAGGCACCCCCTTTTGTGCTCCCTGTCTTTATCTCCTTTCTGTTGTAGCGCCAGTGACCCTGATATCACAGGTGGCTAAAATAATGCACACGACTTAAAAAAGATCTGTGAGCAGTGAAGCAATGGCTATGCCCTAAACTGATAGTGGCACAAATCAAAATTAAAGACAACTTTTTTTTTTTTTTTTTTATTAAAAAAGCTAAGTATGTAACACATGCGCACAGCTTAGGAAAGTACACACATGTATGGGAGTTTCTGATTTTTACACAGCAATAAATACCTTCATCTACTTGTTTAAAAGGTGTGTGTTCATCACTTCAGTTTGGTATCAGTCTAGTTATCATTGCATAGTTACTGTAACTTTGGCATACAGTTGTGATTACCAATAAAATGTGTATTTAATAATTAGCATTAAATTATGTATGTTTCATAGTTTTATATTCCTATGTTTTGCAAAACAAGCATTATCAAACACAGTAGCAGTGCAGATTACAAATACTACATCACACAGTTTCATCAACTGTAATTATTAAGGGCTGTGAAACCAATCAGTTGGTTGGTGATTCTTTCAACACTTGTCAAACAAACATTCACAAAATCACATCGTTTTAAAACACTAACTGCAGCCAACATTTGCAAAGTATGAAAGACAAAAACAACTCACGTGCTGATCTCAACACTATCAGAGAGGTTTCCTTCAAGCGTGAATGGCAAGGTGATAGGAATACCCTTGACTTGTAGATTCTCCAGCCAGTCATCGTAAACCATTGTCCTGCGGAACTCCCAACTGAAGGGTCCAGTGTAGCTCAGAAATGCAGCGCAAAGCAGACAATTCCCCACCAAACGCTCTTTCTCTACATGCAAGTTGGCGAGCTCCTTGTTCCACCTGGGAATCATGCAAACAATCTCACAATCCTTATAACCTACTTATTAAATTGTAGGAAATTAGGGCATTTCCCTTTTTGCTTTATTGAATAGGTTGGTTTTCAGCCACCAGATTATTAGGCCTGTTGCAGCCTACACCTGGCTGGTGGGACTACCACCTATAGATTGCAAGGTGTGCCTTTTGTTGCAGTGGTAGTCTTTGCTCACCAAGGTCATGGGTGCTGCTGTTGGCATTCTGGCTTATCCATCACCAACCCTAGGCTTCCAGCCCACCTTGCTGGTACCCAGCTGGTCAGGCCCTCCTCCAAGCTTGTTGGTTTAGGCCCTGGCCAGCCTCCTGTATGCCACTGACCTGGCTTCAATTGGAGTTTACACCAACCTTCACCAGGTTTCTCTCAGGCTCCAGAGTACACGATTGGATGGGAGAGGCTAAGTGGTGTCTACTTGATGGATGTCAATATTCCGCTTCACTATCCTTTTTGTGGGAGGAACTTGTAATGGCAGGAATACAAGACAGGGGAGAAGATTGGAGAAATAGGAAGAGATGAAGACATTTCACTATGCTGACTTAGCCAAAGACTGGAAACAATAGTGATTGATGATGATGATGATTGATGACGATGGTGGTGGTGATGATGAGTAGGAAAGTAGGAAATGCTTAAAACATCAAAAATTTATTTTGTGATGATGAAAGAGAACTATAACTAACTGTGGTTTTAAGTTAATAAGCCCAAAATGCAATATATTTTTCCTTGACACAAGTAAGTGTCGCTTTCTTGCATAAATTTTCTAGTATGATTCTAATTATTTGAAAACCTGTCCATTTGATCAATTTTGTTTAACAGCTTAACTAACTTAGAGATATTTTATGTGTACAGGTAACTTCATTTGTGGGCCTCCGATTTTTGCTTTTACAACAATTTTCCTTAAGATGCCCACGTACCTGGTGCTGTTTACTGCATTTGAGGCACAGAAGCATGGAAGTGACGAGGGTGACCCTGCATATACATCAAGTATCCCATTGCCACTATGTTGCACATAGTGAACTGGCTTCCAGGCTTTTCATCATGCTTTATGATGACGTGAACAGCACGTTCATGAGTCCTATTGCCCACTGACTGCCGCAGTATGTCCACACCAGACGCACCACACCGACAGGCTTGTGGGCACGAGTGCATTAGTGTTTATTATTTATTCAGTTTATTTCGTCAGTGTATTTGTTAATAGTGTCAGAGTGTAATTAATTAATAATTTGTTTTGTCATCGGAGACAATCTGCCCAGCCACAGCCAGAGACATGTGACATTCTACATTTGGCAATGCTGTGGCTGGTGCAATGAAAACATTTAGAATAAGTATTATCATTTTTATTATGTATTTGTGTAAGGGTAATTATGTTTTCTTGTGTTAATTTAGTTCATATCATTTTCCATCCCATAATCATCTTTCAGTGTATATTGTGTTTCACCGTTTCACCGCATGGCGTCAGCTGCGCCTAGGTAGCGGAAGCCGGCGCACATTTCCGGCCAGTATTCGCCAGGACTTGGACGAGCTCGGACGTTACGCTCTCCCCACTCCGCAGAAGCCCTAGCAAGGACATCATCTGTCGAACAGTATCCAGTCGCATCCGGAACATTATAAATCATTATCATCATCTCTTTCATTACTTAACTTGCATAGCGCCGAGGGGAGAGCGATGTTATTATTTATCGGGAATCAAAAGTGCATTTCGAGCTTCACATGATAAGACCACGTGGTCGCTTGTAGTTCCGGGCCATTCAGTCCACGCGTCTTCTGTATAGTTGAGTGTACATAACGGGGTAATAAATACCTTAACAACCAGCACCACTGTTAGTTACCCAACTATAATAGGCTGCAGTAGCCAACTTGTCAGTGGGAGGGTGAAACTCAGTCCAAGGATGACATGTGCCGGCGGCTTTTACCACTGGACCAAAGAGTCGTTGGTGTCGGGCTAACTGAACTGGATCTCTTAAGTCACAATACTGGCAATAACAATGTCCAGGCCGGTCGGCAAGTGACTGCTAGTGTACTGCCTCTGCCTTACAGGTGAGAAAAGGTATTAATTTAATTAGAGGACAGTAACGTTAATTGCACCTAAGGGGAATTTCAAATACTATGCTAGCCAAAATGAGTACAGAGGAGAGATAATTATTCCAGGCAAGTTTCCGCAGCTTTGAACTGATGAAAGCTGAGCATGCAGTAATGGTGTGGAGTGTACCTAGAATGTGTATGTCTTTGTATATGTGGGTCCTTTGGTTAGGGGTCCCATGGATACTGTTAAGTCCTAATCTCCTTTGAAAGAATGCAAGTTTAGACAAAAGTTAAGATTAATTGTTATTAGTGGCAGTTAGGTTGAGAAGAAAAAGGTTAAGGTAGCACCAAGCCTACACTTAGGGACTGGTTCTAAAAGTATAAAAGTATACCAAGAAGTAAAACACGTCGGGTTGCACTCGTTGGAATCACAATGGGTTGTGATGTACTGAAGGTACCAAAGAAACTTCCCTATTACAAGGATAATAATTAGAAAAAATGAAGCTAAGCAATAAGAAATTATAACACTGGAAATAAGTTGAGGCATTTACTGTCCATGATTAAACATTGTTAAAATGAGGACTACACACATTACCTACAACTGAATTTAGCCAAAACCCTACCTCTTGCAGGCAAGGGTGCCTGGCGCAACTTCTCACATTGAGCCGACAAGAGACAAAAGGGACTAAATTTAAGAATGCACACAATAGAAGCACAACAAACATAATCCTGGTGTAGGTCATGAAGCAACAGTGCTTAACTTTGACATAACATGGAGAGAGAGGTTCACGTAAGGGTGAGAGTGGGTTGCACACTGCAGATGCCTTGAACGAGCTCTGGTAGATAGCATGGCTGGACGCTAGATAACAATGGCTCGTGCTGGATTTTGGAGATGTCACTGCTGACGTTGGTGGTCTTGGCGGGACTCGAAGGCGGGCGGGCAGCTGATGGCGAAGTTGTAGATGCTTCAATCTCAGTGGTGGTGTTCCAGGAGGGATCCAGTTGGGATAACAGATCTCAAGATGAGATATGTCTAAGAGATGTCACAACAAAAGTCTAGATATGCCTGGGTACAGGCCTATGTAGTTGCTCGAGCACTGGCCAGCTGATGTCTGGGGCTGCTGACACTTTTCTCCCAACCTGCAGCATGGGCGCACAGCGATGCATGTAGGCCAGTCACCTAGGGGTGATAGCAGGTGGAATTGCCTGCTGTGCAGGTTGCATTCTGCATTTGCTTAGGCACTAGGTTTCTCATCATTTCTTGCTTCTAGCCAGGTGGTTACCAGATGGCTGTCATTGTGTTATATGTTTAAAAGCATCTGCTTTGTAGAGGACATCTTGATAAATCACCTCTGGTTGGCAGAGTCATCAGTATTTGAGACAGCTTCCACCTGATATTTAAGTGACGTGTCACTTTAGCTGAGGGTGTGGTTTGCATTGCTTGGTGATATATATGCCATAAAAATAATTGACTGAAATTGTCAAATTTCAAAGTTTTGAATAATAGTTGACTGTGAGTAAGAAAAGCAAGTCACGGGTTCCATGTGCTTGTTTACTGACAAGTAATGAGACAAGACATGCTCCCGCCTGTACCCAAGGGGTTGTCAAGTGCACCTAATTGAGGTAAATGAGACTTGTACTAGGGCAAGGGTAATCCCTATAGCAAGGCTTGTAACTAGTGTTGATAATGCCAAGACTTGGTACTTGAAGTGGTCGTACGTCACACAGTGCAGCAGATTAATTGTGTGTGAATACTTACTGACATCAAGAATGCTGGAATTTGGCTGGTTGACTGGCTAGAGACAGGCAAAACTGAGGAAGAGGCATGAAACACCTTATGTACAGTCCAACTGGAGACAATAGAGGGGTACAGGGCATGGAGGGAAAGATAGTTGACCACCCTTCTGTGCGGCTGGGCTGCATGGTCATGACCTCTGGCAGCAGGCAACAGAGAGGCAAAGAGAATCACTTCCATATACAATGTGCATGTCTGTTGCATAGGCACATCTGGATAATGACAACAATTAGGTACCCAACAAGATGCAGATCAAGAGGCATGTAACGGCAATACAGTTATACCTTCGAGGGAGGGGGGGAGGGAAAATATTAAATTACTGTAATAAAGTTTTCAGATAGCAACAAAGCATTCTTTTCTTTTTATAATTTTAAAATGCAACAGTCAGATGTGAGTGAACTTATTCGAGGCATTGTGGTACTTGATACCTTGTACTTTCCGAGCCCAGGCCAGACAATAGTTTGCCAGCTGCAGTAAAACGTTTCTCCATGAGGTCCTTCTCATCCTGCAGGTTCTGGCGACTCTCCATTGCCTCATTGTACTGTACCTCCAGATCACTTAGCATTGTTTCCAGAACACCAATCTCCTGAGTTAGTTTTTCCAATTGGCTTTCCATCTGTAAGGAAATGGGAAACATTTGTAATCTTCAACAAAATAATTCATAATGGATAACTCGTGCAATAGTATAATAACTAGAGGAGGGAGGGCAGAGGGCAAACTATACATTGACCCTCCCTGAATTTAATGGTGGGTGCCAGAATGAGTGTAAATGTGCACCCCAAACGGTTTTGTTTACCATGACGCACTGATATTTCTTATACAATTTTTAATTAGTTGTTGTACTTGTAATGTATTTCTGATACTTGTATACACAATAGCTACTGGATAGACTTTTCTTTATATTTTATGCAGCATGTAATCAGGGGAGCACACCACCTCCAAGAAACTTCGAAGCAAGGAACTTCTCAATTCCCCCTCCACCTCTTTCACCCCTTCCCCAGAATACGTCAGGAAACTTGCCACATCCACTCTCCTGAGTACACTCAAAAAATCAGTGATCTAATTTTATTAAATAATTTAAATGAAATATGTAAAAATAATATTAATTAAAACATTTAAAAAAATATTAACAATAAAATAATAAATAAAACTGAATCTACATCTTTCAGAAAAATTCCTGTTGTTAATTTTTGGTTCTGAGTTTTTCTTTTCCTGTAAATAATTACTAACAGGGCTTTAAAAGATTGGAAACAAACAATACCAAAATGATGCAAAACAAAATTGTGAAACTACTTATCCACATAGATCATAAATGACAGAAGCAAATCAATATAATGTTTCTTGCAGGAAATATTTTCCTTAAAATGCATATTAAGCAGGATGATGCCAAAACAGTAATTTGGGAAACATTTTTATAATATGGTAGCTAAACCCATGCCAGCATTCCTTAGTTTTTTTTTTGTTACTGGACAATTTTACCAGTCCATGCCTATATAACACACCAGCAAAGCTATGCATGTGATGAGGTATTGAAAAAAGGGAGGGGAGGTAGAAAACTCATCTGCTGGCCTTTTTCATTTTTTCACAACCAATACATTTTTTTATTCTTATCCTATTCACTTATCTCTCTTTTCCCAAAACAAATTTTTAAAAAACACCCTTTCAACTCGCCCTTAAAATTCCTATGATGCAGTTTGCATAATGGACCCTCTCCCCCTTCTTTTTAGGCACCCCTGATGTAATTTAGGTTTTGATCACACCAAAATGAAATTTATAAGAGAAGCAAGAAATGTCTTAAAAGGGGCATGAAATTGGAGAAGATTTTTTTTACATTAAACTCATACTAAATTATAATTTACCGCATTAACCCAATCAAAGGATAACCTCAAAAATAAAATGACCCCTAAATGTTTTATTTGGTCTACAGAAAAATTCTGTTTCTCCACAAATTATATCAACATGTAATTCAGCATGGTTATTTAATCTTGGCACTTAAATAAAAGTTTTACACAGTCAAATACTTTGCGATTAATAGTACACAGTATGTACTACACCACATATGCAATAAAACATAAGGAAGATACATAAGCTTTGTTAATTTCTACATATGTATTTTTTTCTCATAATAAAAAGCAATCATTTATGTGTTTAAGATTTTTTTGATAGCCCTTGTCTGCATGGATGTGGTAAAATATATGGTGGAATGGTTAGCAGCAAAAGTAACAAGTATGGCGAACCCACAGAGACAGTGGCATATGCACTGGTATAATCACAGTTAAACTTGTGTTATGGTATTAGAACATGTGTTACTTGGTAGGGTAATAAATACTCTCGAAAGTGAGTGACTTATTAGTGTAACACACACTGCAGCCCTTTACTGTAATGAAACATATGTCCAGTCAAAAAACATTGACCATCACTTGCTACTATAAACTGTTCACAATTGTGCACTTTTGAAATCAGCCTTTGAAAAATGTCACTGTCCTTACATGCATATATTTTAATGAGCTGGTATGGACCCAGTTAAGTTGGTTACAATGGAAAAGTGACAGGAAAGTAGTTCCATGTCTTAAAATTGAGTTAGAAGTGTTAGGTAAAGATTTGTGGATACTGAAATGATTTTTTTTGCTTTCTGTATTTTTTTTCCTAATGCATATAAGTATAAGAATGACCAATTATTAAAATATTTACTTTTATAATAATTTCTTAGTTTTACTTGACCGACGCATGAATAAAGTGATTAGTCCCAAGGCAATGCTAATTTTACATATGGTGGAAGAATATACAATGTACATAAAGTATAACTTAAGCAAGCCTTTCAAAAGTGCTCAGTTTACTGTGAACAGCTTATACTGAAGGAAAAGCACTGGCCTCAAAAATTTTAGTACCGGTGTGTGAAAATAAGACAACACCCAATTTTAAGAATAAAATTTGTCTCATGTTTGAGTAAATACAGTATTACTATTTTATGACAAAACTAAAAACCAGACATTAAATAAAAGCAAGCATGGAAACATTTTTTAAACGTACAATTAGAGGAAAAAAATGAGAAAAACACTTATGCCTTAGTCCTTACAAAAACTGCAGTATATTTTATAAACCACGATCAATAAAGAAACAGTTAGATATGTTCAAGTGTCCTATCACAGTAACAGATCTTCCCTAAATACTTTGTTACGTCACACTACAACTTCATGAGCTCCATATTCTTTCATTTGCAATAAATGGTTGAAATAGGGTCTTCCCTTACCATTATGTCATTTTGTGGTCCTAAGAAATTATTAAATTATTTAGAGAAAACTAATCTAGACACAAAATTATATGGTGAATAATGATAAAATAAAAATAACACTGAAATGCAAGTTAATGCACTACATAACACCTAAATGTAAGTTAAAACACAAATAAAATAATCTTAACAAAAATACACTTTTATTTAAACAGTAAAACTATAATCATTTTTTCTCTAACAAATTATATTCTGAATATTTTTGTAAGAAAAAGGGAATACATGTTGTCTAGAAACTACCTAAAATGTAATTATGTGTGTGCATTATTTTATTTTAAATAAAGTGCTTACTTCTGATTACATATGTTATGTGAATATGTGTTTAAATATGCATTTTTGTTAAAGGGGTATTTTCCACGAAACTGGCCACTTTAAGTTACCTGCTGTCGTAAAATTAAGTTCACTTTGAAAATGAATGTTATTTCTCGTAGTCTTTAATAAGTGTTCTGTGAGATGCTTGTCTTAACAGAGCTGATAACTTGGTGGTTTATAGGGTTCATGGTGATGTGCCATGGGCGGCGTCGCTATCCATTCTAACCTCGCAGCAGCCGCAGCCCCCTCCCAAAAGAGATGTTAAGCCATACATGCCACAGAGCGTCCTTGAAGTCAGGGTTAGCTACAGACCAGCTGATGCTCTCTGCTGGTCCGCAACCTGCTTCATATCCTGGCGCGGCGCTTACCCCTTCGGTCGGCGAGGGGAAACATGCAGCCAGCTTTGGCAGTCTTCTGCCCTCACCGTCACTTCTCTGCCACCCTTTCTCTCTGCAACCTCTCCGCTACCCGTACACCCAACGCTGGCCCTGTATCTTGGGTATAAATAGAGGCCACACACCAGAGCTTGAGGCTGACTCTTGCAGCTCTGTTGTAGAATGTTATTCTGCGCAACCATGTACCAATTTCATCTACTACTAGCTAATCTTCGCAGAATTGTTGCAGGGTCGTCCCTATCCTTTCCTCACCAATAGTGAGCCCTGTCTCTGTGGAGCAGTGGCCCACTTGACTGTTGCACCCTTCTGTAAGTTCTTGGGTCTGCTCGCGACTTCCCACCCAGCCAACACACTTGCAGGGAGGACAACAGGCGCCCCTGTCAGGGAGCTCCATCTATTTGTGATGCTTGGATCTATAATGAATTCCCGTCTTCTTGAGTAACACAAGAGGAGTCGCCCCTATCCTGCTATTGACGCCTGCACAGTTAAGTGCTTGGGTCTGCCGGTGACTTCCTGCCTGTCAAGTCGCTTGCTGGAGGTCAGTAGCCAGGTCTACCAACTATACCCAACTGCCTACACATTTTTCCTTTCAGACCGTACCTGCCCCTACAGAACAACCACTATCTTCCTCTCTACTCTATCTACCCTCTTATGCCTCACCACAGGGCTAGGTGGGATAAGACTGCTAAACAAGGACTAACCCTGATTGGAGGTCTTGTAGAGGATGGACAGAGTGCCAACCGGCTGTATTTCTGGAAACGAGAAGAAGCATATCGGCACAGAGGAACGTCAACCAGCTAAACCAGTGGAAGCCACAACCTACAATATGAGCTACTGTGGCATGTTCCCCATGCCCTCTCGCCACTGCCTACTACGCCACCAAAGAAGTTAGTACCCATTAACTGGCCTTCAGCCTCAGACAATATGATCTGACGCTTAGAGCTATCGTCTAGCTACACACCTTCCCAAGTTCAAACCAGGCCAGCTCCCACTAGCGCTCCTCCTCGTACCCAGTGGGCCATAGTTGAATTGCCACAGGCAACCCCTCTCACTCCCAGCAATAACCCCGTCAAGTGGACGATGCCTTTTTCTTAGCTGTTCAGGGGTTGAAGGGGGTTGGAGGGGGGTCTCCGATGTGCCGACCAACACCATTAAATCCCATTAGAAGGGATGTCAATGGCATTTAAAAATACTAGCTCTTACGAATTATCATTCCTGTAATGCCAATTGACAAGATATCCACATGTTGTAAATCATGCTATTTTAATAGGATAATTATTGGTTATAATCATAATCATGCATACAGTTTTAATTTGTTTCATATACCATAATGTTTTCAACAGGCAACACGATTACAACAATTTGAAAATAAAAGTAAGTGCCTGTAGAGTTCATAGTAGTCAAAACAACTTTGCGAATAAAATGTGGGTCTTTCTGTATTTACAATAAATACTCCCCCACCGAATTAGCATTGTAAGCTTATATTAGAGCTGTTAGGATGTCTGAAAATATTAATTTCATTGAATCACACCTAATTACGTGAATGGGCATTGGCATTACACGAATGAGAATTGACATTACAGGAATGAAATTTAGTACTGTAAACTGAAGAAATGAGTTGCACATGGAAATGTTGACCTTTATTTCACATAAAACAAATTACAATTAATCACACAAATGTGTTGTAACTTTATCACTAAATAGAACTCCACATCAGCAGTGATCATTTGTCCCTGAAACAGAGGAGCTGAGTACTGATGCTCAATGCTCACTAGTGTGTTAGGAAATAAAATGTTTGTTTTGTTAAACTTACTAGTTTTCCATTAAGGTTTCAATATACTTTGACTCCTGAATGCTGAAGTATCCCTTACATGAAACTAGCACAGGGACTTCGATCTGACATAGTATCCCCTATACTGGTACAACCTGCCGGTCCTTCTTGCCCCACTTAAAGCTGATATTTCCAGCCTTATCCATGGAATCTACTTTAATAGTGTCACTTTTCCTGCTCTCTATCAATCCTGCAAAGACATTTGTCAGCAGAACATTGCTGATCAGACAGTTGCTTATGCTCTGCAACGACCATAAGGTACAAATAACAGCATATTACCTGGATACCTCACATTGCCATAAACTACTACAATTCATGATCCTGTGTTAATATTTGATAAATATGGGTCATCCTGGAGGATGCTGCTTTTTACACACCCATTTGTATCATTTGCGGTACCTGAGCAAATATGTTAAGAAAAATGTAACTTCTTATTAAAACTTATCCACATAATACCCATTTCATGTTCGTTGACAAAGTAACAACTATTTGCAATTTAACAACTGAGGGCGAGTGCAATACTAGTTTGCCAACAGTATCACCCTACTATTCATATTTATATAATTGCATCCTCATTTTGGTAACATCATAGTATTACCATTACTGGAATGAGAAAATGTGTGCCTCCGATGTTTCTGTAATTTATAGGAAAATATTCAAGGAATGTTGTGTATGTTAGCTGAAATATTTCATCTAAAGAAACATAAAATGTTTATAAAATAACATGAATGCATTTTTACTTTGTAACTGTTCGCATTACTGAAATGAGAAACAATAAACCTATGGGCATAAATTATAAGTATTTTCTTTAAGTTATCAATGTGACACAAACGAGGGCAAGTAATGTACCGTCACACATTCTGGCACATCAATGCTCCATCTGGAAACGTAATTAGAATGACCTCAGCGCGATCTGTTGACACATGGCAGAACCAACTGCACAGCATTACCAAAATGAGAGACAAACTTGGCGACACTACTTCTTCGCGCCTTAGTTACAGCCTCAGGATGCATGCTAGGTGAAACTATTATTTATTTAATTCTCTGACCTCCTTATTATACAAAACAAATATGAAACTCAACATCTCAGCTGTAAAACTCATGTGAAACTGAGCACAATACTAGATAGCCAGCAGCGGGCGACCATCATCCAACATTATTATTGCCGACTTTCAAGTTAAATAAATGAACATGAATGGTAATTGAGAACATCATTACCTTAATACTTTAATGAAAGCTGACGAGTGGTACAATTTACACCGGACAACTTACTGGTATTTCCTACAATGTGTGAATAAAATGTTGGAGAAAAGTTTTGGCCAATTTCCTGAAAAACACCCATATAGTGTTTACAAAAATAAAAACAATAACACAGAAATCTTACATTTTTATAAAGAAATTGAGCTGAAGATATAACCATAAAATCTTGTCCCTTGTAATTACTGTACTTATGTGTGTGACATTTCTACAGAATAACATGAAGGTTGTAACCTACTTGTCTAAGGGTTTCCTCGAGCTGCGCAACAAGCTGTTCCTTGGGCTTCACCTCTCGAGTTGCATTCCAATACCCCAAGACTGCATGCACGTAATTCAGCAAACCAAACCCAGCTTTGCTCACTGCTGCCATTGCATCCAGGTTTGCCTTCTGCAAGCACATGTGAAGCACTTCATTAAACTTCTACACAAAACTAAGTCTGGGCTGATAAGAATTAGTGACATTTCCTTCACCTCATTCAGTACTGTATTGCCAAGACTGAAATTAAAGTGAGAAAAATTGAATAACCTTACTAGCTCCTAAACAGTTGAATTTAGGGTACAAATCAATTTGTGAAATTATTAGGGGTTTTTAGAAAATAAAGGAATTATATTCTGTTTATGGAACAGTTTTTCTCAACAAAAGAATATGGATTGGTTCTCGCGACCTCGTTGTTAAGAGTCACTCAAATCTCTCCATTGCAACAGAATATTAAATTACAGCTATAAACTAGTGAAAATTTATTACATTTTTGTGGTGAAATACTGAATCGATTTTACTAATTTTCTAAATACTTCAACTACATATCAAGTTTGTATGTTTCTGTATGTTTCCAAATGGTGGTTGAATGACTGCTACATACATGCTTCCTTTAAATGCATCACTAAAATCCATGAGTTATGCCTGGAAAATATTTCTGTGGCTTAAAACAATAACCAAGATTAGTCACTTCTTAAGGTGCNACTCAAATCTCTCCATTGCAACAGAATATTAAATTACAGCTATAAACTAGTGAAAATTTATTACATTTTTGTGGTGAAATACTGAATCGATTTTACTAATTTTCTAAATACTTCAACTACATATCAAGTTTGTATGTTAAAATCCATGAGTTATGCCTGGAAAATATTTCTGTGGCTTAAAACAATAACCAAGATTAGTCACTTCTTAAGGTGCACTCTTGACCATTTCTATGATTCACAACCTTTTCGGAATGTTAGTGATTTTCGTGACCCAACACACACACACACCCACGCACGCACGCACGCGCACTCTCTCTCTCTCTCTCTCTCTCTCTCTCTTTCTCTCTCTCTGAGGTCGCAATAAAAAATATTGTAATTTTTAGGTTTNCTCTCTCTCTCTCTCTCTCTCTCTCTCTTTCTCTCTCTCTGAGGTCGCAATAAAAAATATTGTAATTTTTAGGTTTTAAATTTGTATGGAAAATGAATTGCAATTAAAAACCAATCAAATACTAATAAACAAAAAACTAATTGAACAGAAAGTACAAGGGTGCAAATGCATACAGTACAAGAATACACAAAAAACGCAAGAAATGCTAAAAAGTACATGCAGCTGTAAGAAGTTCTAAGTGGGCAAGTTTTCTGGGCTGTGAAACATATGGTATAGCTATAGTAAGCCCTTCCATGTCGCGAGCTTGATTTGGCCAACCGAGGCATTTGAAATGGCACAGAAGTGGGCAGTCATTACAACAGACTCTGTATAGACTTTCCCCAGCACATTGGGCGAAGTTTGTCTTTCCTGAGATCTGGGGCAGCGGAATTCCAATCCGTACGTGTCCTTTTCTTTTTCCTCCGATCCCAAGCGAAGATAGTGGTAATTGTGTGCACATTGGATGGTCAGATTTCACTCTCTGGTACAGCTAGGCATGGGACACAGTGCAGTATCGAGGTTCTCCTCATTTGTTANTGGATGGTCAGATTTCACTCTCTGGTACAGCTAGGCATGGGACACAGTGCAGTATCGAGGTTCTCCTCATTTGTTAAGGTACTCCAGCTGTTTTTGGTCAATATGATAAAAGTGCTGCTTTGAGTATTGGGTATCACGGAGTTTTCGACACTTTCCGAAGTGTTCTGAGTTTAAGTGGAGTGGTATTTGCTCTTCTCGACAGTGATGCTCTTCTCTGGGTGTTCCCTGGTTTCACTAACTCTACCAGAGCTTCCTGAGGCCTCACATTGGGTGCCAAAAAATAACTTGATGTCTAATACACTCAACATGGAAAAATGAAGAAAGGTGTACNTGGATGGTCAGATTTCACTCTCTGGTACAGCTAGGCATGGGACACAGTGCAGTATCGAGGTTCTCCTCATTTGTTGAGGTACTCCAGCTGTTTTTGGTCAATATGATAAAAGTGCTGCTTTGAGTATTGGGTATCACGGAGTTTTCGACACTTTCCGAAGTGTTCTGAGTTTAAGTGGAGTGGTATTTGCTCTTCTCGACAGTAATGCTCTTCTCTGGGTGTTCCCTGGTTTCACTAACTCTACCAGAGCTTCATGAGGCCTCACATTGGGTGCCAAAAAATAACTTGATGTCTAATACACTCAACATGGAAAAATGAAGAAAGGTGTACCGGCCCAGTATCCTTCTAGAGACCTGGGAAACGGAGTCTCCTTAACAAGGATTTTACTTTCTTATTTGCGGGGTCCTGTGGTCCAGGTTGACCGCTCAATAACTTTGTGAACCGTGGCAGGTGGAGCCGGGCGGAGGGCTGTCCTGGAATGGATCAGATGTTCTCCGTGGAAGTCAGACGATTGGTGTTTAGCGAGAGCTGCTTTACTACAGGTGCCCCAACAGGCCGCAAGATGGCCAGTAAGGCCTGTTTCAGGGGTGTAGGCAGAAGAGGCGACAGTGGTCAAGGTACGTTATACCATGTGTCTCTAGATGCTGGGGCGGCGGGTACTGAGTTCAAGGAGTATGCGTGGCTTTTCTTGGGCCTGAGTGTACACCCTGGGGTCGTTAGGCTCTGGTTCACCAGATCGTGTAGTCTGGGCCCTTGAGATCTTGTCAGCATTTTTCCAGCCCGTTCGGTAATGGAGAATTAGGAAAAATAGCTGTGGGAACGCAGCTATGCTCTGTCAGTGATGTTACGTTATGTTCAAAGGATAAAAATCAAATTAACAGATAATTATGATTTAACAAATTCAGTGGGTGTCCTAGAGGCGCAAGCATGACCGTAAAGGTGGATTAATATTACGTAGCAGCGCAGGGGAGGACAGGTTCTAGCATGGTCCACCCAGGAAGGAATCTACTTTTCCTGGGGCCAGTGCCTTGGGGTATGCCCCTGCTAGAGTCCTATCAATCGATCGACGCAGGAGCGTGAGTTTCACGAGGGACAGTGCTCGGGCATATAGCAACTTGGGGAGAGGGTTTTCCTGATTCCCCTCTGTGAGAAGTTGAGTGAGCGGTGTCACCAGCTGCAGACCTCAACTGCCCCTCTGGGTTCACAGTGTTCCCCACGTAAGGACCCTACGACTCTCAGTATACAGCGTAACCAGCTTGTAGTCTGAGAGTCATAATGTCTTAAAGTGTTTGTTCTCCTCAAGCCTCAGGAGCCTTAGAGAAAGGTTCTCTCTCTTTCCCCTTACCAAAGTGGCGCTAGAAGAGTGGAGTTACCAGCTAACAACTAGTCACCAAACATTGACAAGAGGTGAGGGTGCCCTTCAGTGGGGTCTTTGGTTCGAATCTCTATTGCGGCGATTGTGCATGCACCGAAAGTAGATAAGTGATTATGCTCACAGAAGGCAAAGTGGGTAAGGGAGGTGAAATCAAAAGAGAATGGTCGGACCAAAAAGAGGTTAACTGGTATATGTTTTATTCTGTCAGTAGGAATTTACAAGACATATATCTCCAACCTGTGATTGCTTACGTGTGATGGAAGAGGGACCAAGTTTGCCAAGCTGTTTGCAGCAGGGTGGCCGAGATATTGATTGAAGTTAAGGGCGAGAGAAACCCCGTTACAACTACACCCGGCGCAGACGAGGCACGTGGTTAACACTCGAAGCAAGGAGAAGGCTCCACAACAAGAGCTTCTGCCTAGTGTGTGTTGAGAAACACAAGATCTGGCAATAGTAACATGATATACTAAGTCTAACTGCAACTACTGAAGGCAAGCAGTACGGCAAGCATGGCAAGATAGCGAGAGTTGCAGAAGATGCTCTGGTCAGAACTGCTCACAAACTGTCCTGTCTGGAGGGCGTGCATACGAATAAATACAGTCGAGAGACGTGACGAGCGAAACATGGCTGGAGCAGGCCGCATGGAAGAGAAAGCCTCCCCCGATGCATGGCAAGCGTGCATATTCGCTGCCTGCCGGCCAGGGCAAGGCAAGCGAGAGCGTGGGTCCACCCACTCAGACTGGAGCGCGGTGTCGTGCGGATTGCCGGCCGCTGAAGCAGCAAGAGGTTGACTCGATTGTGAATAGGAACAGTACAGAGGCAAAATGAGTGGCAGTGTTTGGCGCTACAATACACTAGGGGAGCACCAGGGGCTGAGGTTTGGATATGTATCCGACAGCGCTCGTGGCAAGTCAACCTGCATCAAGTTGAAGTACTCTTGTGGCCAGCAAGGCCTCTTGATCTGTCCCCAATCGAACATGTGTGGGATCAGCTTAGATGCCAAATGTGAACAGGCGTCAATATGCAGGATAATGACCAACAGTATGCCTGTACTACCACTCTGTTATCTGTGTGATCTTATGATACTATAATGAGTACAGAAAGTTTGAGACAGGTAGCCTCTCTCGATGCAAGTGAACATTCCAGACGTACGCATAATTTAGTTATTTTTCACATAAAAGCTATCATCTATCAATGTCTGCAAAAATATATTAAGTTGGAATATGTAAGTTTACATTTTCACCAACCTGTTTGATGACCTATTGTTGATGCTGGAGTGCCAACGTTCATTTTCTCATGCCCTATGCATGAGGGACATGCCTAGCATGGTGCCCTGCCTCCAGCATTTACTCAACACAACTGGATGTTTCTATTGTCACAGCCACACAGCGGCTGCATGATGTCGTGACTGGGTGTGATTGGCTATCTGCCGATTGAGTTATCGGCAGTGTTCTCCAAATAAAATTACAAAGGATGATGTAATCCAGAAGACTGTGTATTTGTACACGTGCAAAAATATTTTCCCCTCATTTTGCACAGAGAGTTCTGGATCATTATGGTACGAAAAAAATGAGTATAAATATATGTAACAGAAAGAGAATATACCTACATTCGAGGTGAACAAGGCTCCCAATCTTTGACGTTGAGACACATTATGAGATAAGTACCGGAACATGTAAGAGCCCTTCAGGTTTGATTGCAGTACGTGGGCAGTGTTTGTCATGTATATTCAGTTTGTGTAGCAGCACTTTTATTTGAATTACCTTAAAGAAACATGAAAATGAGGTAACTTGTTACATAGAAAAACTAACTCATATTTATAGCAGTGTTAATATGTCTTGAAAGGCAAACATANAAGAGAATATACCTACATTCGAGGTGAACAAGGCTCCCAATCTTTGACGTTGAGACACATTATGAGATAAGTACCAGAACATGTAAGAGCCCTTCAGGTTTGATTGCAGTACGTGGGCAGTGTTTGTCATGTATATTCAGTTTGTGTAGCAGCACTTTTATTTGAATTACCTTAAAGAAACATGTAAATGAGGTAACTTGTTACATAGAAAAACTAACTCATATTTATAGCAGTGTTAATATGTCTTGAGAGGCAAACATAAAGCCTTCAGACATGGTCATGAGTTTATGAGGCAGACAGGGAAAAAACAGTAAGAAATATTACGTTAAGGAAGGTAGAATGGGTGGTCTGGTGAGACACCGAACAACTTTTGTCATGATCAATTAATTGTGTTGTACGTAATTGTCACGAACTTCGAGTTTCCCTCATATGCTACAATGCATCAATTCTTGTTAAGATAATACTGATGTGTGATAGCCTGATAGAAAATGAATATGCCTGCCATCTTGCTGATGAAGCTGTATCAATTTTTGCCATTCATAAAAAATGTGCCCGAGTGCTCCGTATAACCGTGTCAATAGTGCCAGGAATTTTAAGCCTTATCAGCTATACACGTAAACTTTAAAATATGTAAATCATATTTAATACTGTCTCAACAATTTTAAGCCTTATTGGCTGTGTGTAAACTTTTGATACAACATATAAGTTTTGATAGAAAACATTGGTTGTGTGTTTTAGAAACTGACATCTTTTTCCTGTTACTAAATCAGCTGCATTTGTGGTAATTTACTTTGGTTAAGTTATATTATATATGAGTCAATTAGGAAGCCAGTGGAGAGGTTCATGGCCACTGGCCTAGTTGTGGGTACCCTCGATGGTCAGACGGTGGAGACTCTAATCCATAGATTTTTGAGTCATTACAGCTCGGTGTCATGGATGGCCCGTATAAAGTTACACAACCTTTTAACACGTGCAGTTTCACTTCTTTTGCCCCTCTCCTACGTTTACCCACAAAGACTACAGTATGTACCTTCATGTGTGCTTTAACAGCTCTAACTTGCGCAGCAGATATGCCATCAAACTTTATTTCAGTGAGATTCCTCAAAAAGCCAACATCTGCCATCATGCCCTTTGCTGTCCTCCAGTTTATGTCTTTGTACCCCAGTAGAATAGCCACACACTCGCACACAACTTGCACAGCTTCTGGCGGAGTTGCAAATGACCTGGGGAAAAAAAAAACAATTTAATGAGTAAAACCAAAATGTTTATGGAATACTGTCACCAGCTACATAAGAAACATTAAAAATTTAATCAAATAATATGTACTGGTATTAAAGAGTAAAAAATAAACAGGCCTCGCTCTATAAACAAGTTAAACATTTTATTTTGGGGTACTTCATTTTTGATTCTATACATTAAACTAATGCATACTTAATTTTTCCTTCAATATCAAAGCAAAATTCAGTAGACCCCTAGGTTCCCAAGAATGACCTCATAAAATCGCTAACCTGTTAAAATCGAAATTGACCAACTTTAACAACTAAAAAATCCAAAAATTGTGAAAGGTTTGTGTTTAATTGTTTTTGGCATGAAAGAAACATGACTTTTAAATGAAATACTGATTAAATTCAATAGTCTAAAATATTCCAAATAAAATACCTTGGAGCATACATTCGACTTCCCGTTTGTGCCAAAAATATTTAGAAATAGAGTGGCGCGTAACTTTTACTGAGTGTGAAATCCATTTTCAGTAGCTTCTTGCAAGAAAATGAAAGAATTTGCTATTGGAATATTAACTAACTTCAGTAGATACAAGTCTTCTGTATAAACCAATATTCTGAAAGGGCATATAAGATACTCCACTGTTGCCAAATAATGCTCAAGCACTGGGCCCAATCACCACACAACTCATGGCAAACATAAGATGAATCTTAGGCCAAAATCAAAAGTTGTGGTTTTGAATTGCTAAATACTGAAGTTTGTAAAGAAACACAACGTGGTAAATGTATTTATCTGTCTCTGTCTAAAAATTACAGCTTTTTAAAGATATATCATAAATAATTTCAAAAGGCAAACTTCAGCCAAATAAAGTAATATGGTCTCCAAGCACGCAGTGTCCATTGCTACAAGTACATGTTAAACATTCTGCTTGTAGGGATAATCTTTGGCTGTCCTTGAGTCAACTCAGAACAGCCAAGTGTGACATTTCCTCCCTTTACATGACTGACAAGGTGAGAGATGGTTGCCTAGTAACCAGTGTGGCAACCCTCCCTCTCGTGGCTGACTGAGAGAAGGTGAAGTGATGAAAGCCTGAGGATAGTTGCAGTGTTCCCTTCCCTTGACCACCTTTGCACAATGTGTTACCGTGATGCTCACCCGAAACTATCTCAACCACAGTTTTTAACCGATTTTCATCAAGTTTATATACACATTTTTTTCCCCTGGTGTACCAACTATGGGTAACAACATAACATGGGGACTACAGTGGTGTAGTGGTTAGACTACTTGCCTCCCAACAAGGTGAACCGGGTTCGAATCCTGGCAGGGTCGCCCCTGATTTTTGCACGTAAGAATCGTGCCACATGATGCTGCTGGTCGGTGGGTTGTCTCTGGGATCTCCCGTTCCCCCATCCTTACATTTCGGCACTGCTCCATACTCGCCTCGCTTCACCCTCATCGGCTCTTCAGACTTTGATGTAAAGAGCCGCCCAAATCTCTCCACTCTCCACCNGTAGTGGTTAGACTACTTGCCTCCCAACAAGGTGAACCTGGTTCGAATCCTGGCAGGGTTGCCCTTGATTTTTGCACGTGAGAATCGTGCCACATGATACTGCTGGTCGGTGGGTTGTCTCTGGGATCTACCGTTCGTTCCCCCATCCTTACATTTCGGCACTGCTCCATACTCGCCTCGCTTCACCCTCATCGGCTCTTCAGACTTTGATGTAAAGAGCCGCCCAAATCTCTCCACTCTCCACCCACCCTTGACTATGACAAAGTTGCCAATAGAGAAGGGCATACATACGAGATGAACAACTCTGTAACACATTTCACTAGGGCATCAACGTATGCATTCCACGAATAGGTAGTTCAGCAACAAATTTGGCTTATAGTCCATTCACGGTTACTTCCAACTTTTCTGAAGCCCTACTTAAAATTTACTTTCAAACTATTCCTCCATCTCATGCAAACAAAGCTTAACTAAGTATAGAAAATTACACCAAACAGACAACACATCACATTCGTGCACATTTACTTTAATACTACAGTAAACTCCCAATTAACTGTATTAATCGGGACCAGAGAAAACACGAATAAGCGAATTTGTGTTAAAAACAACCAGGATAATCTAATTTACATATTTTTACTATTAATGGAACAGTGATATTGGCTACGAAAATTGTGATAAAACACAATACCTATTATACATTTCAAAGCAAATGCAAATCACACATTTAAAGTACTGTAATGTACTATACGCAGTACAGTACACGATACTCTTGANTTATCTGATATTTATGTTGCACTGAGTATAGTGTAATTCACGGCACATAAAGTATACAAAGTTTATAGCCTGCACTGACGCCAGGCGGGCTGCACGGAGCGATAAGCGGTGCGTAGTGTGTGTGTCGCTTTCTTAATGTGCACACAGACCTGTCCTTGAGATGGCAGAGTGAGTTGAAAGTTTAGAATGCAATGCAGTAAAGACAATAACAAGACTTTAAATGAGTCAACCTGGCATTTAAACAATACAGTACACTCCCCATTAAAAAAACAACCCTCGCAATAAAAATGCAGAACCTAACGTTAACTTTGGCTAAAACAAGGAAAACACATTTTAAAAAAGTCCAAATTCGTTCATTTCGAAGTTTATGACAACCATAACGAATTTTACAAAAACGTAAGCACTCGCCTCGATCAATAAGTATAGGCTGCTTTCTCATTCAGTCTCAATAGACTAGGTTGAAACGTCTTAGATTTCTAAACATCTTTTTTACTAGGAACTTATTTCAATTTTACTGACTTACACACACATGCATGCACACGCATGCACACACACACACAAGTTTGGAAATTCTGAACTGTAAGTTTTTTTATAAATATTTAAACACTTGATATGAAAAAAATGTAAGAAAAATTAAACCGTGCCTTTCTTGAAAAAGTCTGCAGTTTTTTTTTGTTTGGCACCGGAATTGATGTTTTTCTTTATAACACACCCTGCTCAAATATTTTTAATACTTCTAACTTTTCCGCGATAGTTAAAACTGTTCTTTTACGCTTTGTTGACATTGCAAAAACGACACTACAAACAGTGAACAACAACCCTACTCGAGCGGTCGATAAACTTGCAAGACGTGGTGTAGGGGTGGTAACTGAGATGAGTGCGATCAGATAAGCACTTCCGTGGAAATGGATGACTCACGCAGATCTCTGTGACAGGCTGACAGTTTAAAGAGATGAATATCAGCTCATGTGGCACAGCGATAGACATATGGTCTGTCTCATATAAGTTGGCGAGATTTTGACAGTTCCACGAAAGTAGCGCCAATGTTTACTTTTCATTTATGTATCCTTTCGCCATCAGCTGGTGCATCAAGTGGAGGCTGTATTTGGTATAGTCTGTCTCATGTAAGTTGGCCAGATTCTGACAGTTTGACAAAAGTAGCACGAATGTTTACTTTTCGTGTATGTATCCTTTCGCCATCAGCTGGTGCGTCAAGTGGAGGTTACATTTTTTATCAACACACTTTCAGCTAATCCACTTGCCATTGTACTGTAATGCTAAACAAATGTTAACATATTTTAGACTGACATCTGTCTAAAAAAAATTAGTAGGTTATAAAAGTAAAAATATAAAACCTTGCAAAAAATTTAATATTTGCTAACTCTTTTTTTAATTTGTCCGAGACAGTGAATTTGGGTTAACACTTGCAAGATAGTAGTTGTAGCTATTATCACACTTTGGACGGTACAGCTAATATATTTGAGTTGGAAATATCTGACGTGGAATAACGTTAGAATTGCTTAAAAACTATTCACGTGGGTCCCACTTTCTTCGGAAACAAGGTAATGGGTTTCTGGGAGAACAATATGGCGTATAATTTACGTAGACGAAATAATTCAACAATATTATGCAATATTTCTGTATGCTTTTGGAATTAATATCAGGCTCGTATGGAAAGTATGGTTGGAGAGGGGTGATAAGACGTGAAAATAGGTTTTGAAATTGCATTTCATTTGGATACAGATTGTTTTAATGTGCCTTTAATTTTGAACACCTACACATTTCTACTTTAGCACGAAGTTCAGTTTCTAACACTAAAAACCGCTATTTTATGACCACGTAAAATAGAATGTATTAATAAATCTAGGAACGCTTTCTTATACGCGTATTTTCTGCTTGTCTAATGTGCGTCAGCAGTGCACTCAGAATAGCACACGTAATATTAATTTTAGTTTGTTCATGAAACAGCTGACACAGGGTTTTGTAAATGGCACGTTGTTTGTTTCGTATAAGTCAAAATGCCACTCACTGACTGTCAAAACCTCGCCAACTTATATGAGACAGACTAATGGTACCACTGCTTGTTACACAAAACACATTACTACAGCGTCGCCTTACCGCAGAAGTTACAGTAGACTTTGAAAAAAGCAAAAAAAAAACTGCATTGATAAGCCAAAAACCGGTTAAGCGAAGCACGAATAAACGTGTGTGTATTGTATTCTGCATAAGAACTACTTCTTACTAGGCTTTCTCAACACACCTAGTTTTCCTCTGTTTTATTCATGTTAAGTACAAAAGAAGTACTTTAATATAATTTATTGGTAAAATATAAGTTAAGGTTCAATTCAATCAAAAATAGGATACTTTTAGGTTAACATAAGTACTAAATGCTTGTGAAACATGGCATATTTGGGAAACAATAAACACGTCATACGCGGGGTAATTTTTTAAAGATTTGATTCAAAACATGTGAAAAAATGTGAATAGACTATAATGAGAATTTCTCTCCATGGGATCCAATTCAGACCAGATGATAGGCCACCAGTACTATATCTCACAATGCTTTGGCAGTTTATTTTGAAACTGCTGAGAAGATTACCATCTAATGGCATCTACAGTGTTGTCCCATTAAGACAATAGCTCAGCAACACAGGCACCTGCTTGAGAACAAGGTCCAAGCCCAATACCATCCCTCATCCAATGAGGTTGGGTCACCTGATGCAGCAGACTAACTGATAGCGTCCTGTTCACGACACGTCCCACTAAAATCCTGTACCTTTCCAGATAAGCAGGTGAAGGGGCACATTACTATGGGATAGTGCCTCAAAGTATATAAAAAAAAGACAGAAAGGGTGATTGAAGGGCATCACTGCACACATGGATGGCACAGCTAGCCATACATATAACAATGCACTGCCTTGCACAGGCAGTTCATATGGGAGCATGCTAGTGCATACATGTTTCATAGTGAAGCATCACATGCAGCTTGAGCAGAGCATGCCAACAGTTGAAGTCCCACCTGGCAAATTGCACACTTAGATCACAGATAAAATAAATCTGCGGTCAACTTTGAGATGCTGAGTAGACAACTGATACAAGTAGTCGGACTAGGCCACAGCCGACAACCCCGATGCAAGTGGCTTATTTCATAAATAAGGCCAAGAGCAGAACTTAAATCATAACCAAGTCATGCCACACACAGTTAACATCACACATTTCATTATGTTAATTTCATGTCCTTATTCACTGCCAGCACACAGCAACACAGTTTATATACCTGATTTCAGTGATGTCACTTTTATCCAAACCACTAAGTGCCATTTTCGCTTCTTCTAACATTGGCAAAGCTTTCGCAAGTGCTTGTTCTGCCTCTGTCTTCTCTACTGTTATAACCTTTCTCTGCTCTTCTATCTGATTGCTCTGAAAAGTGGCTATGTGCTTCTTCTCAGAAGCAGATTTCTTTCCTGTTAAACACAATAAACACTTTCACACATTTTTTCTCAGAAGCCATGCATCAAGACATATATGAATCACTTACTAAACTTTTAGTACAATTCCTTAAATAATTGAGAAAAACGTTGCTGTATAGAAATACTAACAAGAGATCACAAATTACTGCATAAATTGTGGGCAGTGTACCAAGCTTACCAAATCCAAGTTCTCTAGGTGTCATTACCACCAAAATTCAGCCTACGCCAAGCTCTCAGTTCTCCATCCTTATCAAGTGTCATCTGCACCACAGTGCCATTCTCTCTGGGTGCCAAATACACTGTACTGTCAAAAAATTCACTGTGCTGCCATATTCTCTGCAAAGCAAACTCACCATTTGCCATCCTAAAAGAGTGTCAGCTGTAGCATCCTTTCCGATTGCCAATCAGTGTGTGTCTTTTCTTTTTAGCATTATGGGGAAGGCAACAAAGAAAACCTTTTTGGCAACAAAGCAGTGACAGTCACTGTTGCCAACACAAACATTCTCTACATCTACAGTCTTTTTTTTTTAGTAACTTTAAATTGCCCACACATGAACAACAAAGAAAATGGTTAACTAACCCGTAAAACAAATAACAATCCATAAACATTTTAAATTTTGCACACAGTGCCGTTTTTAAAGAAAATATCTGCAATATCAGATTTTATATATATGCACTCAATAACAAGTTGATTCTTTGAAAAAAACTTCTTTAACAAATATGACTCTGATGTCAATGTGTTCTTAACTTTTTTAAGTTTTCATGATTGTTGAACTTAAGGATAGTACTTTTGTTATCACACTGCAACACTGGTACACTATTACTGGCCGACACACTATGTAGTATGCGCTGAAGATGAAGAATTCCAGAGGTTGTCGGAGCCATTGTGATGTACCTAGCTCCAGTTGTTGACAACAACACAGTTTCTACGTCACAAGACTACCATGAAACAAGGTTGCCAGCACAGAAAGCTCACAAACTGCTGGTACTCTTTTGATCTTCTTTATCACCTGCTCTATGAGTGTCTGTGTAAGCTACTGAGTTCTCCTGCTGATTCTCTTTGAAGACTCACTAAATACAATCTCACGCAAGGCCACCTAAAGATTTCTTTTTAGGCTTAATTCACATGAAATGAAAACATTTTATTAAATATTAAATTAACTAAAAAATTTTACAGCTTTTAAATTAACAGTTTTAACTTATCTCAAAATAACATTGGCAGAACACAAAAATTGTCATAAAGGTTAATTATAACATTCCTTAGCTGTAGCTTTTGATGTTCCACTGGGATGGTTGAATGTCTCATGACAGTTGATGGGCATCTTCTTTTTTAATTTCACCCTGGTACAACTACTAGTAACATCTGACTGCATCCTGTAGCCAAAATGTACACCATTTTGTCAAATTCACATGATTTAAATTAAGTATATTCCAAATTTCAGGCTTCTTTTTTTGGTGCCATAATAACTAATGCAAGAAGCATAGAAAATTGCTGGACTACAAATGATTTAAATAAATTTTAGTATTACTTGCAGCTGCAATATCATCTTACTATGTACTGTGCCCAACACCGCAAAATTATGATATTTTTGATGTTTCAATCAAAATTTTCTCGAATTTGAATCTCACAAACTTGCATTTTGCTGCCTTCCCAAGAGCTGTTGTTAGAAATTTCTTTCACTTACCAAGTGGGGTAGGGGACATAATTGTGTTTTGCAAGTTGGTGGAGTGGAGAGATTTGGGTGGCTCTTAACATTGAGGTCTTGAGAGCTGATGAGGGTGTAACGAGGTGAGTATGAAGCAGAGCCAGAATGCAAGGGCAAGGGAAACGGGACATCCTCAAGAAAACCCGCCGACCAGCAGCATCGTCCGGCACAATTGCCACATTTGAAAATCCGGGAGCGACCACGCCAGGAATCAAACTTGGTTTGCCTAGATGGGAAACGAGTAGTTTAACCACTGCAAGTTGGTGTTGACGTGACAAGGCTTACATTGTGTTCATGTATTTCCGTTTTCACAAATCCAGCCGGGTATCCTGCCATTGAAACCGATGTATTTAACATTCCCATAAGGACACAAAATGTTTAAACTCTTTAGGAAGAGACATTAGTATTTTTGTGAGAACTTGACGAATCAAAATTTTTTCTCCAACGGTTTTCAGTTTTGTCACAATATCAGTTACAGAGGAAATGTGAACAGTTATCCCTTTACCCTCATATTGAAAACTAAAAAATTTTTCATGGAGCAAGTGGATTGATGTTTCTGACTTCTGTTCATACATGGATAGAAGCTTATTTAACATTCCAACAGAGGTTTTGCAATTCAAAATATGAATAATCGTTTCATCCTCCATTCGAGAGACAATGAGTTCCTAGGCTTTGGAATCCCTCCCTTTCCAAAAATCTTTGGCCTTACCTTCTTCATCCAGCATTTTTCTCTTACATGTCACATCTAAAATTCCTTTTGCTTCTGCAGTGACGAGGACTTGAAATTTCCAAATGTTCCAGTTGATTTTCCCTTTAACTTAGTTATTTGAACTTGCTGTTTACTGGTTGCACGTGCGCCCTGGTTTACCACATAAGATAAAAAACACTTTCCGCAAACACTAGGCACGTCCGGGCCCATAACCTGTTGGAGTTAGGGTGATAGAAATAAAAACATCTTCAATTAAAGGTAAGATTTATGTTCAGTAAAACATGATGGTAATATGTAAACAAACACACACAGACTCCCTTTATCTATTTGGAGAGAAATATACATAACNCAGTAAAACATGATGGTAATATGTAAACAAACACACACAGACTCCCTTTATCTATTTGGAGAGAAATATACATAACTTAGCTTCTACCAAACTCTCTGGGTGTGATATGATAGTAAGATCAGTTTAATTTTACATTTTAAAACATTCTTATTTTTGTATTAATTTTAAATGGATATTGTGACAAAATTGAAAGCCTTTGGGGAAAAAACTTCGNAAACACTAGGCACGTCCGGGCCCATAACCTGTTGGAGTTAGGGTGATAGAAATAAAAACATCTTCAATTAAAGGTAAGATTTATGTTCAGTAAAACATGATGGTAATATGTAAACAAACACACACAGACTCCCTTTATCTATTTGGAGAGAAATATACATAACCTAGCTTCTACCGAACTCTCTGGGTGTGATACGATAGTAAGATCAGTTTAATTTTACATTTTAAAACATTCTTATTTTTGTATTCATTTTAAATGGATATTGTGACAAAATTGAAAGCCTTTGGGGAAAAAACTTCGGATCTGCAAGTTATCACAAAAATTGAAAAATACTAATGTGTCTTCCTAAAGAGTTTAAACATTTTGTGTCCTCATGGGAATCTGTTGATCCTGTTAGATAAACACTAAATGAATTGACATTGCAACTGATTATTGGAGAAAGTAGGCTAAAAGACTCATCTTGTTCACAGAATCAGGCCTTTGCAGCATCTTACTAAACTTACACCTAACCTTAAACCTATGATACCTGAGGGGATTCTCACCTAGCCAGGGTGAAACAACACGATCGAAGCCCAGTTCAGCCACTCCGATCCCCAGGTATCGCGCCACTAACGGAATCTAAACTAATTTAACACTGTGCACTCTCTTTGTCACTTTGCTATACAGCTTTCACCCTCCTGCTCCTCATGTTTGTGATGAAATACATTTACGCGAAAAGCAGAAATGTTTCATGCACCAGACAGTGGTCATAAAAGTGTTCATACACCTAAATGATGGATGGGGTCATGGTGGCTGAGCGGTTAGACTGCTCACCTACCACCAAAGTGAACTGGGCTCAATCCCAGCTGGGTCACCCATGGATTTTCGCAACTGGGAATTTTATCGGATGTTGCAGCTGGTCAACGGGTTTTCTCGGGGATCTCCCGTTTCCCCCGCCTTTGCATTCCGGTGCTGCTCTATTCTCACCTCATTTCACCCTCATCTGCTCTCAAGACCTCGTTAAGAGCTGCCCAAATCTCTCAACTAAACGATGGATATTTTTGTTACATTATGTAAATACTTTGTTTTAATTATAATCTTACCACAATTCATTCCCCAAAGCCATTTTCACCTTTTTTTTTTCCCCCATTTACCTTCATCTATGTTTTTGAGTAGAATCTCACAAGCTTCTGTTTTCTCAGCAACAGCAATCTCTTGCTCAGCAAGTTTTTGGTTCAATACATTCAACTCTTCTGATGCCTCTTCAATTTTTGTCAGGCCTCCAGCCAATCTTTCACACTGTTCACAAAATAAATCAGAATTACCTAACTTTAATTTTTATATTTTCTCCTCTGCATATATACTTATGACCAGTTGAATTAGAGATACCAGCCTAGTATCATGTAACACCCCCTTTCGCCCTTATGATGGCAGTGATGTGGTATGGCATGAACTCCACAAGGCACCGAAAGCGTTCACGAGCCATACTGATCCATGATCTATGCACAGACTCCTACAACGCACAGACATTGGCTGGTGCAGGATCCACAGTGTGCACACCTCTCTTGACAGCATCCCAGATGTGTTCAATGGGATTGAAGTCAGGTGACCACAAGGGCCAGGAAAACATCATCAGTGTCTGTGGAGTATACATCCAATCACTCAGTCAAAAATTCAAGAAAGGTGGGCTGGTGCATTGTCTTGCTGTAGGTACAGGTCTCCCACAGGGTGCTGTAGGTGCAGAAACAAATATGCATGATCTGCCAGCAGGTCCTTATATCATTCGCTAGTAAAGGACGATGGAAAGTGTACCAGGAGACCTATTTCATCACACGTAAACATTCCTCATAGGAAAATACCACCACCATTATCCTGAATTGTACCCTGCTGGGATACATTGCTTCATGTGCTTGGTGACACACTCATATGTCCAGGCAAACTTATTCCACGTGTTGAGTGTCCAACGCACCCGCTTTTCCACCGACCCTTGTGAAGGGGTATTCTAGTGGGGCAGTGGCTTCTGTACCACACAGCAAGACGATGGTTCTCCTCAAAGGTTGTTGTGGTCCAGCTTTGAATTGGCGAGTAATCTGCTGCACTGTGACCTGTCTGTCTGCAGTTACCAACAGAGCTAGCTGGCGGTGACCCATCATTGATACATTGTACGCCACGACAACTGTCCCTAGTGGAGATGATTTTACCCCAATCCGTGAACTAATGGTACACTGTTGACATGGTGGCCATGGAAATTCCAGTGCCTGTACGAGTTCAGAGATGGAGTACCTTGTAAATCTGGCGCCAATGACCTGGCCATGATCAAATGTGCTGAGATCTTGTTTCTTCCCCATTCTGTGCTCGACTGTTACTCAGACTGTCAGTATAAGGTCTGATGACATCCCAGTCGTGCGTGGCTGGACACTATTCCTTTTGCCGGGGACAACCACGGTGCCATTTTCGCCAACATGGCAGGTGTATCTAATTCAACTGTTCATGAGTGAGTAGGAACTGAACATACAAATGTGCATGAATAAGAAAATACAGGCATAAATAATTATTGTGGTTCTAATAGAATATGAAATACCTATTTATTACAACAAAAGAAAAAAAAATATGAAAATGCAATGATATTGTTGATGTTTTTATGCATAATCTTAGTGCTAGTGCAGAGAATGTATGTACTGTGTGTGTGTTTGTTAACTTTGGTTTTTGCTGTCTTTGCAGTGTTCAATTGATTTACTACTAGAGCCTCTTTGCAGTTACTTCCGGATGTTGCATGATGGTGAGCAATAAAGAGTTAATCCAAGATGTAATATTTTTTATCCATCTGACCATGACCAATCAGAAATTCAACTTATATCAAGAATTTTAGAATACACTATTGTTTCCAAATAATAAAACATTATATCTACCCAATCGTAAGACAACCTTGAAAATAAGACAAAACCCAAATTTTTATTTTGGTCTACAGGAAAATTTTTTTCCTCCACAAATTATTTGATTATGTCATTCAGCACAATTATTTGATCTTTGCAAGAATGCAACATAAAATTAGTGTAACTGTACTTTTAAAACTAAGTCTCACTTTCTTTGTCCATTTCTATATTTTTTCTGATTGTAAAAAACAGTAAGTTAATTAATGTTTTAGAGATTTTGTAATGTTATTATATATACAGTAAACTCTCCCTAATCCGGCGTTCTCTAATCCGTCGCTCTCTCTTATCCGGCGGTCCCCGGNAAAAATGTTAAGGTTTTTTTTTGCTGTGAGTAATAGCAAGTGATGGTCAGTGTTTATTGACTACACACACACACACATATATATATATGTCTTGTCAATAAACACTGACAATCACTTGCTATTACTCACAGCAAAAAAAACCTTAACATTTTTAGTATGTGATATATATATATATATATATGTCTTGTCAATAAACACTGACAATCACTTGCTATTACTCACAGCAAAAAAAAACCTTAACATTTTTAGTATGTGATAATAAAACGACCCCACATTTTTCCAAGTAAAAATTAGAATAAAACATTATCTTATATTTGGAATGGGGAAGGTAAAACTTACGCTATACAAATAGTGAACTGGCACACACCATCTCATTCCCTAAGGTACCATAAATGCAAAGATAATGCCTGAACCCATGGGAATATTTATGACTGTCATAAACATTTATAGCATTTTAAATTCAAATCTCATTATCAATATTAACATCCTAGTGCTGTTCCACTTCAATGCCATTTTGCATTTCTCCTCAAATTTGAATTTAACCTTAACAAAAAATGTTAGGATGCCACTACAAATTTATAAATTATTTTTCCATTCATTGTGTGCACTTTTATTTTAACAAGAAAATATACACACTTATCAGAAGAACATGTCCTGGTCCTATACTACACTGCCTGACAGAGAAAATGCTACACAATGAAGGAATGCTCAGCAGACAAAACAGCTGCAGAGAAAATATTTAATTTTCACATACAGGCAAGACTTCAGTGGCCTAAACGACGGGATGATTAATAAGTAGCGAGACCTCCATGTTGGGTGATACATTGCTGAACTCAACAGTGGCATATATTTAATGAGTGTCCGAATAATGTCCTGGAGTATTGTGGATCATGTATTGCTCATCCAAGTCCACAGTTCAGCTTCATAAAATCAGGAGTTTGGGCTGACCAACGAATCATATGCACAACTGGCAAAATCATTAAAGCTGATCTGAGCTGTCTGTGGCCAGACAATATCCTGTTGAAAACACACTTTTGATGCCCTGCAGATATGGTATTGCCACGGGTCACAGCACCTATCAACATAGTGGCATGCTGTTGATGTGCCCATAATGCATACTAGAGGAGAGCAGTTGTTGTTGCTGATAGCACCGCAAAACCATGACCCTACATTGACAGGCTGTGTAGTGCCTAATAATGGCAAAATAATCCCCCTGATGACTAAGTTGCTGTCAGACACTCCATTATCATCATTGGTGAGACATAAATGGGATTCACAACTGAAGAATACACTGTTCTATTCTGCACCCCCCAATGCTTTGGTGCAACACCATTCTAAGCAATGATGACAATGGCTCGCTGTTAAGGGTAACTTTTGCAACGGACAGCTGGACAACAATCCTGCCTCGTCCAATTTATGCGACACTGTTCATGATGATATTGGAGCATCCAAACCGCACCGCCTGCACATTTCACAAAATGTTGCCAATCATGGATTATAGGTGAGTTACCGTATGTGTGCTCTGACGTCCTACCTCTAAGCTCCATTCCCACTACAAAACTGGAAGTTTCCTTCCTGGGACCACTGTTGCCAAATGTGACTGACAGTTACGGCATCACATAATGCTCCTTCTGCAATACAGCGCAAGGTCCAACTGGCAGTATGGAGACCTATGATGAGACCTCCTGTGAATTCACCCATTTGATGGAATTGCATACATCAGTGTCTTAGAGGCATTATGCCATGTTCATTCTCCAGACACAGTAACAACCAAAACACTCACTTTGTGTGGCTGTGACATCATCTTCAATGATGACTTCACCTACTGGTTGCCTGCCTACATAACACCTACAGTTTGTGAGATTAGCCAGAAATGTTAATCAAACCAGGCCTATGTACATTCACTTTAAATGTTTCATGGTACTGAATTCATACATTCATGGTGTGGTATTTATTGTCTCCATCAGGCCAATTATAAAAAATTTGATTTGCTGCAAACTGAATTTTGATTTGTACAAAATTATAATAAATATTTTACCCATTGAAAATATAAAACATATTACTCTCTTTAAATTTATGCAACAAAATAATACACTAGGAAAGAAGCAAATACTTTTTCCTTTATCCGAAGTGATGTTAGCAACACACTGTAAGTGCCTCAAATAGCTGTGATAAAGTTAAAACGTCAAGATATTAAAAACCTTTTTTATCTAATTATAGGATGCTACATAATGAGGTCACAAGGAACACTGAATGTGGCTATGTATGCTAGATTCAAAATATGAAAAAGAGGACTAACACAAATAGAAAAACAGTAAGTATTGATAGTGATTCACTTACTTGTGCAATTATGAAGGCATCTTGATCCTTTAGTAATTTGAGGTAGGATGTGATGTAATCCAAGAAATGTCTGGGTGTGACATAATTATTTCTTCTCAACTTCAGGAAGAAATCCACAGTGTAATCACAGACAGTTCCATGAACATACACTACATGTTTCACAATACCATCTCGATACTCATCAGGAATGTCTGGGTTCTGCATAGATAAATCAATATTGTCACGTATTCTTTGTATTAAAACAGTTCACAAGACAAACACAATAAAACTTGTTGATAAAAAAATGTTGTAAAATGTGGTACACAATTATTTAAGCAGTACTTGATTAAAACGAAAGGTAAAATTAATAGATGATCATGTTTCAGTCAGAGTTCACATATGGAAATCTTTACTGGAGCCATAGAAGAGAAAGTTAAAAAAAAATTCAAAGTTAGATAGGAATTTTTGAATTTAATGTTTTAATAGTCTGTATGAATAATGTCAAGAGATAAATCATAGTCATGTTAGATTTATTACTTTTGAGCAATAAAGTTTAAGGTAATTCAGATTCCTTCTCTAAATTTCACTCTGCCTTTAGATTCCTTGAAAACAAAAGTGTGCCATACACAACCATGTACCATAACCTCGTAAACCAACTAAAGTCAACTTTCAACGCTACGACCAAGTTTCATTTCAGTAAATTTCGTAGTGAGCTTTTTTCTCAGCCCCAACCGTGCTCAGAGAAGCAGCATTATCGCTGCTNTCATAGTCATGTTAGATTTATTACTTTTGAGCAATAAAGTTTAAGGTAATTCAGATTCCTTCTCTAAATTTCACTCTGCCTTGAGATTCCTTGAAAACAAAAGTGTGCCATACACAACCATGTACCATAACCTCGTAAACCAACTAAAGTCAACTTTCAACGCTACGACCAAGTTTCATTTCAGTAAATTTTGTAGTGAGCTTTTTTCTCAGCCCCAACCATGCTCAGAGAAGCAGCATTATCGCTGGTAGCCAGATGCCCAGACTAAAGTAGAGAATGGTTACCAATGTGCAGTAAGTGTAAGCCTGAATGGTTTCGGGTCTCAGACCGTGCCCGAGACTAAGAAGGCGGCGGACTATTGGGAAGGATAGAGAATGAACAATGAGGTAAAAGCATCATAGCACAAAGAAACATTACTTTAAAAATAAAAAATTAACTCTCAAAAGTTTAAGTCACAACACTAACAAAAAAAAAAAGTTGTAAACTTAAACTTTTGCATGAGAAAATTAAAATTTAGAACTGAACAGTAACATCACAAAATACCCATTACCTACACACAATTGACCATTTACTGTGTAACCATTGAATGCTCAAGAGAATTGAACACTCAGATTTTGAAAACACTGAAAGATCGGACTCCCATGTGAATTCAACCAGCACCATGGCATACCCTAATCTGTATTTTCTTGATAATCGTACATTTAAGGGAAATTGGAGTGATTTTAGTTATTTCCTTACAGAATCCTAAAATCTAGAGTTTGTAATGACGCAGTATTCATAATTTTTCGGGACACGGGTGTAAAATTCTTTCGTGTGTTTGAAGCTTTGGAAAGCTTCTTAATATTTTTATCGGGTTCAAGTTTAAAGCCGTGGTGGCTCGTTTCCCATGTTAGTTTATCCGGCAGACGTGTGCGTTTGTAGGTTATCGGGAGGATGTTTGCCGTGTTACGTTTTATCAGGAGGACGGTTACAGTTTCGTTTCGAACTTTGGTTTTTTGGGGAAGCGTCAGCATTAATTAGATTAGTTCGTTTCTGTGGATCAGGCAACGTCAACAAGTTTTTGTTGTACGAGAGGTTCGTTTCTGTTGACAACGCAGTATCGATAACGTGTTGAGAGCAGGACACGTGCAGTTTTAGATGACGCTGCTGGCAGAGGCCAGGCCGTTATCTCAGGAGAGGGCGGTGATAGGCAGCACAAAAAGAGGCGTCTGTCTGTCGCCCTTAGAGCAGTCTTATTCAAGTCAGTCGCCAGGGAGAGTTTCTTCACGTCGCCCATGAGGGCAGGTCAGCGCAGTCGAGAAGTACCATGCAATGCTAGCCTAGGCCGCGTTCGGGCAGGACTAGAACCCCCACATCGGCAACTAGACTTTAATATATCATTTCTCAGCCGGTGTGGGAGGTAGCCGCATTTTAAGTTTCTTCGGGTCAGTTTTTTAAGAACATTAAGTAAACGACTGTGGCACTGTTATCTGCAATAGTATATTTAATGGTAAAGGTTCGTACTCTGCATACTGAAACTCCGTCTTTGCGTCTGTGAACTGTGTTGCAGAATGTTAAATAAATATATATATATATATCAAAATACTATGGAACTTTATTTCTTTCTTAAGTAACTAGCGTTCAATTAACGGAGTCTCTTGTTTCTACCTCTGAGCAAGCCGTGGCAACGTAAACAGTTGGCAGTAACAAGTGCCGAACGTTAACAACATGGCGTCCACCTTTGAGGATATAATATTTTTAATATCACTCAACTAGCCCGCGGGAACATTACAATATGGCGCCCAACTGTGAGGCAGATGTAATATTTTAAATATAACGTAAACGTAACAAAGGCGGAACTTTACAAGTTCAATAAAATATTCCCATCATGAGGTGGTACTCAAAGTCTGCATTAGAAATGTATTGCTGTCCAATGTGCAGAAAAAGTAAAATATATAAATACTACTGCAAAAAAAATAAATCAACAGTTTTGAGACAAGATTTTGATACTACGGGGCTACTATAAATGATTTGTATGGTTTTAAAGTGCTGTATTTTAAATAGTGTTGCGTTGACAGTAAAGATTGATGTATGAAAAGAAGCGGAAACTCACTATGTTACTATCACACTCTACAAATGTTCAATGTGTGCACCCTTGGTCAAACGACACACATCCAACGATATCACAGCAGCACTGATGCATTCCCTTAGCTCTGCCAGTGTTGTATGCAGTGGTGTGAAGTAAACAAGGCCCTTAACGTACCTCCATAGTAAGAAGGTACATGGTGTCATATCAGGAGACCTGAGAGGCCATGTGAATAGAGTTACATCATTCTGACTAGCACCAATCCAATGATCCAGAAATTCATCATTTAGGTTTGATGGCCCATAAAGCTTTGTCTGTGACATTGCATAGGAAACATTCACTTTCAGTGAATCCCGTTCAAGCTGCACATTTGAGCAAGGTGGTTCACTGTCCCACACCCTCATGTTATGACGATTAACCTTAGTAGGGCCGCTTAACATGAAAATGTGGACACACCGGATAAAAGCACCAAATTTTTTCCAGGTACTAGTTAGGTACTTAAGTTTCAATTTTTGATAGGAACCAACTCCTCCGTCGGCCATCTTGGATTTTATGGCGGCCATTTTGAAATATAGGTATATTATCAATATCTCGTCTTCTAAAACACTTAGGACCACAAACTTGGTGTCTTAAGTGTATATATTTGGGGTCAGGGAATACAACTACACAACTTATTAATGTATCAGACTATATATTTATTCACTGTTTTTGTGCACATTTTCTAATATTTTTTTATATTTTATTTCAGATTGAATTGTAATACAAGATGGATTGAAACAAGTGTGTGATCTGTCAGAAAATTACTTCAGAAAATTTAAAATGTCCACTCAAGGCACATGGAATCGAAGACAAGACAACACCATACCGGTCTTTCTTGAACAATATCAATGAGTTTAGAAGCTTGGAGTCATTGCCAGTGAAACTAAATTTTGGAGTCGACATGAGTGCGTCTGAACTGGTCGAAAACCATGGTGCATGGCATAAATGCTGTTATGTCAAGTTCAGCAATTTGAAGTTGGATAGAGCAAGAAAGCGGGGAAATACTTCAGGATGCAGCACAACTGTGGAGAAACTATTCCGGCGTGAAGCGAGTGACAAAATGGCGTGTTTTCTATGTCGTGGAAGCGATGGACTCCTTCATGAATTTCGAACATTAACAACTGATACGACCATACAAAAAATGGCAACAGAACTGCAAGAAACCCGGTTGTTGGCAGCATTAGAAGGTGGTGATCTTATTGCCCTTGACGCCAAATATCATCTGCAATGTTATGCAGCACTGAGAAATCACTACCGGTCTCACCTAAGGAAACCACAGCAGGATTTGGTGGGAGGATCTGCAGAGGAAAGTCAGATAAATGCTAGAGAACTTGTGGAGCTTTATAGTTATATAGAGAACTGTGTGGAAGATGGGACCTTCTACTTTAAATTTTCAAAGTTGCATGAAATGTATGAGAACCGATTAAAAATTCTTGGCGTTGAGAAGGAGGTTAACAGAACCGGAATGAAGGAGAAATTGCTAGCTCACTTTCCACAAGCGCAAGAACAAAGTGATGGAAAGTATAAGGTTTTGGTGTTTGAAGAAGGCATGCGGGAAATGCTGCAGCAGGCCGTGTCATGTGATTACGAACATGATGCCCTTTTGTTAGCTAAGACTGCCAAGTTAGTGCGAAAAGAAATTGCAAGTTACACAGGTTTCCACTTTGATGGTAATTTTCCTTCTGGTTGTCAAGAACAGTCAGTGCCAGCTGTTCTGAAGACCCTTGTATGTATGATTTTTAATGGTGCTGATGTGAGTGATCAAGATGCTATATATTCACAGGCAAATCTCACAATCTGCCAGACCATTGTCTTTAACTGCAAGAAACAGTTTGCATCCACGAAATCCCGGTATTCATTCCAAAGGGAAACACCATTGCCACTTTATATCAGAATGAAGATTCACACAGACACCAGGTCCAAAGAAACTGTCAAGCAACTACATCAATTGGGGCTCAGCGTAAGCTATAACAGAGTTCTTCAGCTTGAGAGCAACCTTGCAACTGCTACTTGTGCTGATTTCCGTAAGAAAGGAGCAGTGGTTCCAGCTCAGCTAAAAAAAGGACTGTTTACTGTGGGTTCACTTGATAACTTGGACCACAATCCTTCAAGTATGACCGCTGTGGGATCATTTCATGGCACTGGTATAAGTCTGTTCCAGTTTCCTACATTGTCTAATTTGGGGGTGAAGCAGAGAGAGATGAGTCTGTCTTTGGCTGTTAACAAGAATCATCAGTTGCCAGAAATCTTCACCACTGTCCCAGCTGTGTCTTTGAAGACAAATGATGTGTCTGTTCCAAAGCATTCAAATGATTCACAAGAGAAGGTAGGACAACTAGAAGTTGCAAAATTGGAGGAAAGCAATTGGCTCCAGTATGCTTGCAAACTTCTGAAGAAAGATTTACTTGAGAAAGCTGATACTGTTTCCTGGTCAGATTTTCACGCCTCCCAGAATGTATCAGAAGATCATCAAACTAGCCTTAGTCAGATGTTACCCCTTTTCTATGAGAAGGCAGCTACGGCCTCCATGACGAACCATGGGATGAATGTCTTGCGTTGGGCTACAGAATATCTAAACTCTGGACAGATACACGTTTTGGCAGTTGATGCACCATTGTATGCCCTAGCCAAGTTCACACAGTGGAAGTGGCCTTATTCTCATGGAGAGGAAACGTTCATAGTAATGATGGGTAGCTTGCATATTGAGATGGCGATGTGGAAAACGTTTGGTGACTACTTGGAGGGATCAGAATGAACTTGCGCGTTGGCTGAAGCTCGTAATGCTTCTTCAGGCACAACCGACTCTTTCCTTTCGGCCTCGCATGTGACTAGAACAAGATATTCTCACCAAGTGACAGCATTGGCTTTGGCAGAACTGCAGGAGGATGCTTTCTTGCTCACTGAAGGACCACACAATGATAAAACCAAGCTTTCATTGAGAAAAGAAATGGTAGAAAAGAGTCCTACATTCCAGTACTGGGACACAATTCTTAAAATGGAGCTCCTTGGTCTCATTTTCATCAGATCGCATCGTGAGGGGAATTTTAATCTGTATGTGGAAAGTGAGCACAGTCAACAGCATGCTCCTAATCCAGAAGGCTGGGGCTGAACTCAGCAAGTAGACAGTGCATCATGAGTTCCTGTATGGAGCATATTACCTATTGCTTCAAAGGCATGTACTGAGTTGGTTAAATGTAATTGTAAGAGTCAAAGAGGGTGCACTGGTAGGTGTGCTTGCAAAACTGCTTGTTGGAATTGTATTGAACTGTGCAAACAACATAAGCAATCCTTCATATAATTCAACATCTTTTATACGAGATTTCATAACACGATTCATTTTATTTAGATTGTATAATTATTTATTTTATACCGTTTTTCATGCATTATTTCAATTGGTGAATAGTTTGTAAATGGTAGCATATCATTAGTAATATGTGTAGTGAAAACCTTAAACTTCTTTACGATTGTATAAATTTGTTAATTTTCAGTTCATTAGTGAATAAATATATAGTCTGATACATTAATAAGTTGTGTAGTTGTATTCCCTGACCCCAAATATGTATACTTAGATACCAAGTTTGTGGTCCTAAGTGTTTTAGAAGCCGAGATATTGATAATATACCAATATTTCAAAATGGCCACCATAAAATCCAAGATGACCGACAGAGGGGTTGGTTCCTATCAAAAATTGAAACCTAAGTACTTAACTAGTACCTGGAAAAAATTTGGTGCTTTTATCCGGTGTGTCCACATAAACGTGAAATTTAACGTTAAGGGATCCCACTACCTTTCCATATAAATGGAATGTTGCTTCATCACTGAATATCAAATTTATAGCAAAACCATCATCCTATAAAGCTTCCAGAATTCTGATGCAAACTTTCAATTGTTGGCCACAATTTCCTGGATGCAGCTGAATGCCAATTACAGGGATTTCTTCTTCCAACAA
>NQII01001297.1:512897-525752 GCA_002778355.1 Clitarchus hookeri
AGAAACCGCATTTTGCTCCTCCACTCCCTCCTAAACTTACTGTGTTTTTATCCAATTAAATATGGCGAAGGTCATTTAAGTTAAGTAGTGCTGAACAATAACATCTGCTGTTGCTCAAGTTTCATGAAAATTTTGCTACAGCAACATGGAGAAGAGAGTATACCGATGGGCATTCCATGGTTCTTAAAAAATAAGACACTGGAGCCATCCTAGATGACCCCAGTGACAAGCACTTGGTTGTGATGGGGGGACAGGGTGGTTCTCTGTTGTGCTATGTTTCTGTCAATAGACGGGTACCATAAACTCATAAACCATCCCCTGTTGGCTGGAAGTACCATTATTTGGGCAGACACTTGTGCGGCGGCGGCCTTCCACGCAGTCCCTGTAGACGACTTGATATGGCTAGTGAGAATGTGGATGGTCAGATAGCTCGTCCTAATGTTATGACTGTATGTGCACTGTTTGGATTTTTTCTGCCGTGACTATACCATGTACTTGCGTAGTAATACTAACATCATGAATTTATTTCGTAATAATCGAATGTTCCGCTTGTGTTCCAAAATCACATTACAATTGTGATTTCTGCTTTTCCTCAGAAGATTGAACTGGTAATAAATGAATGAGGTATGCAACATTTATTATTTATGTAATAGGATTTTTTGTCAAATGCAATGTCCTTTCATGTTAGTTTTAATCATAAATTCATAAATAGTTTAAATACACTTTCTTAAGCAAAATACTTTGTTAACTTACAAAATTGGTTTTATTTACAGCGATTGCAGTTGAATTTTTTTGTTCATGCTTTTTTTTTAACTAGATTTGTCTGATTTTAGTAGAATTAATAGCGGGTATTATGAATGTCTTTAATAATTTGTTGTAATTTTGGTCAGTTATAACTTGCTTGGGCACTGAGAAGTACGTCAATAATAAAAAGATTTCTTAAACAATGAATTTCCACCATCTGATTCCAAGTTTTTAATTGTGATTAAATGTCAATAATTTTTGGATTCTCACTCTGTCTCATCAGCCCTTATTCCAGTTTTTTCTGAGACGTTCCATTAAGGTTCGTTAATGTACGTACGATGATGGCCGCATTCCACTTTGTACTGACAGCACTAACCAGTAGCACACCAAAAGAAACGCCATCAGTAAAAATCTGCATTCAGTAGCGCTCAGTAGTGGAACCAGGTGGAACACTCGTCAGCAGAGTTTTCAGCAGGAATAATGGCATCTGCTATGTGTAGTGAAGCAATGGTAGGCCTAAAACATGTCAACAGAGATGAATATTTTTTTCTATTCATCTTTGTTTGATTCATACTCATCAATTGATGATGAGATCAAAGAACGTACAAATATTCTTTCCACCTGCATCTTCTGCAGATAAAAACAATGTAAGTTGCTCATTATCCATCGCCGCCATGTTGCGTAGTCTGCTTTTACTGAGACTGTCTGACTTCCTGCACGGAAGTATTGCCTCCATCCCAGATGCCACAATGCCATTCGTCAGTTACTGATCAGCAGAATTAGTGTGTAAAGGAACGCTCTTAAGTCATTTCAGCTGCTGTCAGTACCAAGCGGAATGCAGTTGATATTAAGACGTCTTCACATATACACTGTACAACTATCAATTATTTTGTATGGAAACAATTATCATTGCATACAGCAAAAATGTTTAAATACTCGTTCAAATAATCAACCAACTGTGCATTTATGTACATTGCTTTTCACGTTGAAAACCAAAAAACAANTAATTAACTGTGCATTTATGTACACTGCTTTTCACATTGATGGCCAAAAAACGAATCAAGAAAATTATAAAAATTTTGGATTTATATAATTTATTTATTAAAGCATACACCTATTTAATACACTTCACAACAGTTTCCCTTAAATATTTATGAAGCTCCCAGCATATTAACAAGCTAATCATTTCTGTGAATTACCTCGATCAACATTAAACATAAACATATACAATGACTATCAACATTAACACACTTGAGTATAAATACACTTCACCACAGTGTCCTTTAAAAACTATGTGATAAGTGAGTAATAGCGCTAACTGTTCTAGCCCATCGCTACTGCTATTGACCTCCAATATACACATAATATGCTTACCTGCAGAAGGTGCCACAACCTTTTAATATTGATGTTATTCTACAACATCAAATTAACTCACAAATTGTCTCCTCAATTCACCGAAATGTAAATATTTCTGTACAATTTATAACTCTCATTTCAATCAGTTTGCGTGAGATGTTAAAATAATGTAAACCTATATTGATTTTCACTTTTTTACTGTTCACTGCAGTAACATGATAAAAATACTGACTAGATATAAGTTGTGAAAGTTAATTTTAATTATTGTTTGTCAAAACTGAATACTGGTGATTAAGTTTGCATATGTCCTTGCACAGACGTATTTTTTTTCAATTAGGTAATTCACAGAATTTATTTACTTATAATTATTCTGGGAGCTTCATGAATATTTAACTGTAATGATGAACCGGGTATTGTGACGTGCTACGGCAGATTTGGACTGTTATGAGGAGGCTCTCAGTTTGAGTCCTGAATATTTTTAATTTTGTTTATAATCGTGGTAAAAATACCTAGTTCTATAGGCTGTTTACGGTATAGTGAGCACTTTTCAAGGCCTTTACAAACAAGAATATTAACAAATGAATGCTTCTTAATATGATTTAGAACGTTTATCTTTGAAAGCAGTCAAATCCAGAGCTACATCCACATTTGTGTGCTATTTTTAGTCGTTACTGCACCATGCGATGCAACAATTGGGCAGTGTTCAGATGGCGAAACTTTTGATCAATATTTAGAGCAAGTACGACCCTTCTCATGACACAGCACCCAGTAACACAGTTACAGAAGCAGAGAAGTGCTTGTCTAGAAAGGAGCAGCGAGCGACCATTGTAACTCGCACCCGCAGCACCCGTGACTTCGACCTTCTTTTATTTTTCGGACATTTGAAATCTATTAAATTTATTTCCGCCCGTGTGAGGAGTCGTTAGGGAGCCGGGAGATAAAGAAGTGATTCTCTCCCATCTTCTTAGTTTAATTATCCTCGAAGTGAAAAGTTTTTTAAGTGAACATTAACAGGCTGCGAATCTCTCTCTTTCTTGTTTTCATTGCCGCGAGTGATAAATGTTTTTGTATGCCGATATTGTAGAAGAAAGTGCAATAAATCTTCAGTGAACAGTTTACAGCTTCATCCTTTGTTTATTTAGTTTTGGCGCTCTTCTTATCAACAAACTTGTTTTTCTTCAAATCAGAGTATCTTACTTTCAAACTGAGCCTAGTTCGAGTTAATGTTTATAACAAACTCCATTTGAGACTTTGCACAAGAAACACTGCAGCTTCAACATTTCTAGTTGGTAAAAAACATATTTAAGAACTACAGTTTAAGACAATTAACAAAGTTGTTTTTAAGATGTGAATATTTCAACTATATTACAGTTTTTTGTATTAACCTATTGATTGCTGCCATGCATGTATTATGCAGTTTTTTTTTCTCTGTATGCATAAGGCTGTATCAACTTTACGGGTCTGAGAATTATTTATAAAGAAGGTAATGCATCCTTGTATTACACGTGTGTCTGCTTCAAGGATATCGGAAGAGTGGTCTGCTATACTGATAATATTTTCGCCCCCCCCCCCACTTTTACAAACATTCCAACATCTCTGACACTACCAGCATACTTTCAAACATACATGTTCAGTATAGCCTTGCTTGATTGCAAAATAAACTGAACAAGAATGATGAACATTAAACTTTTAGTACACCAATAAAAATTTCAGCAACAGCATTTTACATGCATATAAAAGTCCTAGTGATTTAGTCCAGCTGCTAGTATTCCAACCTCTTCCAAGCGGATTGAATCAACATTTGTTGTGGGAAAGTTAGGAATGTGGTGGAAGTGAACAAAAGCCAGTTTATTTTCTCTTGCTACTGCCATTCCACACACTGATGTAATTCTGCCATTTTTCAATTTTGAAAATTCAATCATTCCTTTTTTCGANTTGCTACTGCCATTCCACACACTGATGTAATTCTGCCATTTTTCAATTTTGAAAATTCAATCATTCCTTTTTTCGGTGGCTGATGAATGCATTTTGAGTTGTGACTTTGGCAGGTTTTGCTTTGCTCACACGTAAATAATATAAAGTTTTACAGCTATAATAAGAACAAATCTTAGATTACACTTAATATTCAGCCACAGTTCTGATTACCACATTCTCACATTACATTATTTTATTCNAGAACAAATCTTAGATTACACTTAATATTCAGCCACAGTTCTGATTACCACATTCTCACATTACATTATTTTATTCATTTTTTAACTTAATTAACACAAATTATTACAGTCAGTTTTCAACCAAATTGGGTTTGAGTAAAAAGGACAGTTTGTTGTCAATATGACCCCAAAACATATTGTATTATAAGCAGAACTATGAAAAATTATACATTTTTATGAGTCAGAAATGATTACAATAATGCATTTAAACAAATCATGTTATAACTATAGAAGACAATTATTGAAAATAAAAGNGAGTCAGAAATGATTACAATAATGCATTTAAACAAATCATGTTATAACTATAGAAGACAATTATTGAAAATAAAAGAATGAATAACTGCCTAATTTTCAAATTAAAAATTCAGATAAAAATAATTTTTAATACCAAAGAATTTATTTAGATCNAATGAATAACTGCCTAATTTTCAAATTAAAAATTCAGATAAAAATAATTTTTAATACCAAAGAATTTATTTAGATCAGTACAATTAAAATAAATTCAATGTAACTTGTATTCTACAGCATTATTACACAAGACTAAAATAAAATAATATATGATTGTACAAAGTTACTGACCAAACTATGTGAATAGCTANATTACACAAGACTAAAATAAAATAATATATGATTGTACAAAGTTACTGACCAAACTATGTGAATAGCTAATTTACCATATATAATGCTTTAATTTGTTACAATATTATTTTCAGTATTCCTTCATTAACATGTAAAGCATACTAAAATGAAGGGGAATATTTCTTATTTTTAGTACATAAAAACTCAGATGCAAATACAATTTAGAAGCTAAGCACACTTTCTAAATGAATAAATAGCATGGAAGAGGTACAGTCAACTCTCGATTCTCAGATCCTTGAAATAACAACCCTCTTGAAATAACAACCCTTTTTGGGGAACCATAAAACAATTTTCCATTAACGACCCTCTCGAAATTACGACCCCCTCGAAATAATGACACTTTTCTCTGGAACCGTAAAGGGTCATAGAATCAAGAGTTGACTGTAACATAATTTTATTAATGAGATTACCTTAAAAGTTATTCCAACCTAAATTTAGTTAAGAAACCATTTGGGAAACATACTTACATCCCACAAGAACTCATTAGCAACAGCTACTAGGGCCTCTTCAGGCCATGCAAAGAACCAGTTGATGCAGGTGTTATTGACGAGGCCAGGGAAATTGCGACACCTCTCTCGGAGGGCATCTCCAGTTGGTGACATGGCAAGCACCACATGCAGGTTGTCTGTACATGTTTCTATGAAGAACTGCCACACTGCATCCCTGAGATAAACGTTACTGTGTGCTCAGATGTAAATAGGTACAACACATGTACACAAAATTAATTTTTTTATATTTTGCTCAATACGTAAAAAACAAACTGGCTTGGAAATATNGGTACAACACATGTACACAAAATTAATTTTTTTATATTTTGCTCAATACGTAAAAAACAAACTGGCTTGGAAATATACAGAAAGACTAACTCCATTTAATTTGTTGCACTATTCCAGCACTATAATTTTAAGAACAACATTTAAGCAAGTACTGCATAAATGTCCTCAAGTGTAAGCCAAAATTTAAATTAAGTTAATAAGTTCAAAATGGATTATAAATGATTACAAAACAGGCATGATTGTGTCATCAAAGCCAAAACAAAATTACTGTTTGGTCATTTGCAAATTTGCAATTACATAAACAAAATCGTACAAATTGACTGAACCAGAAATGGTAATGTATCAATGTTTCTACAAAATGTATACATTGTTGGGCTTAGACTGAAAGTTTTATAGAAGTGTGTGAATGTGGACAATGCCTCCAACCTTGCAATCCACTGTCACAACTGTAGGGCATGTGGCACTGCCAGCCTGACATGAGCGAAAATGAGCAGTAACATGATGGTGTGATTAGATACACACAATTTCTGCAAAAGTATTTCTTGCCGCTATTGGCTAAGGCCTTCCACCACCAACCATCAAACTGCACAAGGGGTGTGTGCTGAGTGATTGGTGGCTACAATAATGCACCTTGCATCCTGGGAAATCCCTCTAACTACAAAAAAAAACTAATAATGAGTGCCTGTAGGCTCTGCATTTTTCTCACTGCTGACCCTGACCATCGTGCACATGTTTCCAACCTATCCTGTTCCTTTAATGAGCATTGCATGTACGTGAAGGCATCCCTTTGGTGAGTGGGAAACAATACGTAGATTGCAAGTGCTCTTCAGGCAGATGACTAACGCGAAGAAGGGATCATTGGTGGCTGGTTCCAAAATGACTTTTTGATACTACTCTAGGTTGCTATAGCAATTAGAAGCACACTTGTGGGTGAAAGCCCATTCTGTGGATTGTGGAACCCCCTGCTTTAACTGTCAGCATACTTAATATTGTGATGTTAGCAGTAAGCATCTCACTTTTAGCATCCATGCAAAAAATGTGAAGCCATTTCAGTAAACTTCAGCTGATTCAGAAGGCCCAAAAGGGACATTTGTATCATGAACTGGGGCACTAGTGAAAGTCTCAGCTTGTTGTTTTGAACTCTCTCATGGAAGTTGTGCGTGCCAGCTCCTAAAAACACCTGTATCGTTGGCTGGTCCTTTTCTGCTTAAGCACTTTAATGCTTGTTTCTGTACATATTTTTTATGCTCTACAAGNCTGTATCGTTGGCTGGTCCTTTTCTGCTTAAGCACTTTAATGCTTGTTTCTGTACATATTTTTTATGCTCTACAACTTTTGTTTTGAACAGTTTTTAAAATAATGCATGGCTGAAGCACATTTCATAAAAAAATACAAATAACAGTTTTCTCGGAAAACCATAGTAATATTTTATTAAAAAATATTTTGGATTTTAAATTAATAATTTTTTAAGTTGACATTTGTAATATCTGGAAAGCCCATTTAAAGGGGAAACATAAAAAAAAGTATGTCTCTAGGACTAATGAGAATCCCACAATATAATTGTAAATAAATAACAAAATGTCTAAAAAAATCCAACATGGTCAACTTAAAATTCAAAATGGCGGAAAACCCATGATGGGATTTCTTGGGACTTTTTGCTTTATGAACTGGGGCACTTCCTTTATACACTAGTGAAGGCATCAGCTTGTTTTGAATCTGTAGGTCAAAACCTAATTTGACTGGACTAAGTGGAGACAAACAAGCATACCAGACAAATGAATCTGTGCAGATCCAAAGCAGACTGATTAATTTAACATGCAAGTTATGGGTGTTAATTTGTAGGAATATATCATATGGCTTTTAACACTAGCTGTGAGTGCAGNCATTTGTAGGAATATATCATATGGCTTTTAACACTAGCTGTGAGTGCAGCTGCTCAAGAGGCATCTGATGCATCAGTAAGTGTCTCCCAGAATGGGTTTCTGGGCTACCTCCTTTAACCTTCTGCATCTATTCAGAGTTTATTCAGGGTAGAGTGTACCACATGCTGTAGCCCCTGAAAANCTACCTCCTTTAACCTTCTGCATCTATTCAGAGTTTATTCAGGGTAGAGTGTACCACATGCTGTAGCCCCTGAAAATGTATGGCAAATGTGGTGATACCACAGCTAGCAATCGGTCCTAGTGAAATTTTTTCCAGGTTCAATTGCTGGACAAGTCATTGAATACCAGAGCCCATANTGGGTGAAAGCCCATTCTGTGGATTGTGGAACCCCCTGCTTTAACTGTCAGCATACTTAATATTGTGATGTTAGCAGTAAGCATCTCACTTTTAGCATCCATGCAAAAAATGTGAAGCCATTTCAGTAAACTTCAGCTGATTCAGAAGGCCCAAAAGGGACATTTGTATCATGAACTGGGGCACTAGTGAAAGTCTCAGCTTGTTGTTTTGAACTCTCTCATGGAAGTTGTGCGTGCCAGCTCCTAAAAACACCTGTATCGTTGGCTGGTCCTTTTCTGCTTAAGCACTTTAATGCTTGTTTCTGTACATATTTTTTATGCTCTACAAGTTTTGTTTTGAACAGTTTTTAAAATAATGCATGGCTGAAGCACATTTCATAAAAAATACAAATAACAGTTTTCTCGGAAAACCATAGTAATTATTTTATTAAAAAATATTTTGGATTTTAAATTAATAATTTTTTAAGTTGACATTTGTAATATCTGGAAAGCCCATTTAAAGGGGAAACATAAAAAAAAGTATGTCTCTAGGACTAATGAGAATCCCACAATATAATTGTAAATAAATAACAAAATGTCTAAAAAATCCAACATGGTCAACTTCAAAATGGCGGAAAACCCATGATGGGATTTCTTGGGACTTTTAGCTTTATGAACTGGGGCACTTCCTTTATACACTAGTGAAGGCATCAGCTTGTTTTGAATCTGTAGGTCAAAACCTAATTTGACTGGACTAAGTGGAGACAAACAAGCATACCAGACAAATGAATCTGTGCAGATCCAAAGCAGACTGATTAATTTAACATGCAAGTTATGGGTGTTAATTTGTAGGAATATATCATATGGCTTTTAACACTAGCTGTGAGCGCAGCTGCTCAAGAGGCATCTGATGCAACCGGTAAGTGTCTCCCAGAATGGGTTTCTGGACTACCTCCTTTAACCTTCTGCATCTATTCAGAGTTTATTCAGGGTAGAGTGTACCACATGCTGTAGCCCCTGAAAATGTATGGCAAATGTGGTGATACCACAGCTAGCAATCGGTCCTAGTGAAATTTTTTCCAGGTTCAATTGCTGGACAAGTCATTGAATACCAGAGCCCATACCTACAGTAGACATCTGGGTTTAAAAATGAAAGTCATGATGGAAAATGGTGACATGCATGCAGCCCCAGTATAGCCTACCTCTGTAGAGAGTGCAGCACTGTCCTTCCTTCTTGACTCCTCCAGTGCTGATAGAGCCAGCAAACTCTGGAATATTCCCACCCCCTAGGATAAATCAAGTGGCATCACGGAGTGCAGTATGCCATCAGCAGCACCGGTATGGGCACTGCAGGTCACACTGCCAACGTTTGTGTACACAACCTGCATGGTTACGCGACAATTATATTTTGACTTTATCTAAATTCTGATGATTNTCTAAATTATGATGATTTACCCTTTCTGGGTAGGTGATAAAGTGAGAAAGAGGTCACTACTCTCAGTTTACCCTAAACCACAATTGCTCGATGAACCCATACTGATGTTATATGAAGAAGAATCATAAGGGAACTAGAGACATGCCAAAAAGGTGTTGGCGTCTGAGCCCTCCACATTATACCTATTACGTAATTTCCAGTGTCTGGTGGAGCTTCTGACAGGGTGTAAATGACGAACAATTCTTCAGCAGTGGATGTTTAATGAGTATAAGGTCACAAGAAGATAATCACTTGGTCCTAACTGCCAGGTAGTTTAAGCACAGCAGACATCCTAACTACGGTCCTGAGAGCAGCCGTAGGTATGAGATAAACACATGCAACAAGTCAAACTGCATTCCCAGAGACCAGAAAGATGTATCCCATTGAATTCTGCCCAATTAATGTGGTGTGACAAATATCAAGCATGGATCATAGGTCAGTGTAGTTGTGTCCTGTTTAAAGACCAGTCCAGGTTAAGTCTTTACAGAAATTCCAAGCGTGTTCACATATGGTGAAAATATGGAAGTATACTCTACCCAGTTAACATAACTAAAGAGGGTCATTAAGGAGATGGGACATCTAGGTCTTACAAACAGCCCCTCCCCCCATGTGTTTATCTGTGGCTCTGTAACGGTCCAGGTGTACACAAACATCATCATCTTTCCAAGGGTGCAATTAGTGAAAATTTCCTGTTTATGGATGACAAAGTCCATCTACGTAAAACTATACTGATGCAACACGGGTGATGTCCATTATCCCATTGAGCCTACGCCTCAACTGCGCCTTCCTCATGCTAAGCCAAGGCACTGTCACATCCTGCTCTTGTCCCACCATTCACTACATGAGTAATATATTCTTTTGGCTTGGCAGATAGGTTAATTTGCCCTTCAGGCATCTTTGGCACATGCTGGGATATATGTGGTTTTTGAATAAGCCCATATATTCAGTATCCCCGGTCTTTTACCTCATTGTTCATCCTTATCCTGTATCCTTCCCAGCAGTCTGCTACTCTCTCAGGCATGGTCTGAGACCCAAAGTCCTTCAGATTTATATTCAGTGCACATGGAGAACTGCTCTCTACTTCAGTCTGTGTGTCTGGCTAGGACTGATAATGCAGCTTCTTCGAGCACTGTTGGGGCTGAGAGAAAAGCTCACTATGAAACCTATTTAAAGGAAACTTGGTTACCAGTGATGATGCTGCTCCTCTGTGCTCTCCAGGGAGAGTACAGAGAGGTTTCCTATCTCCCTTAGTTAGGGGTACATGCACTTGCCAAGTTGTAAACATTTCCTATCTTAGCTGAGCGCCTCGCTACTAGCAATAACACTGCTTCTCTGGGCATCACTGAGTCAGGGAGCGGGTTTTGCCATCAGGTGGAGAGACGCCCTCCATTGGGAAGTGGACCAATCCCCAGGTACCAGCACCAGAGAGAGGCTCTGGCTCTCTGGAAAGCCAGCTCTCACCCTTCNACGCCCTCCATTGGGAAGTGGACCAATCCCCAGGTACCAGCACCAGAGAGAGGCTCTGGCTCTCTGGAAAGCCAGCTCTCACCCTTCACGCAGTCTAGGCCACCTTGCTTTACCACATTACCTCACCTAAGCTTGGGAATACACATTGCCACATGCCCCACCATTGAGCAAGGAGGGCAAAGGCTGAAAGGATAACCTCGGCACAGGCTAAATGACCTGTGGGGCAGGTAGCCGACAGTCAAAACATTTATTTATTTAATTAATTAATTAATTTTATTTATTTGCCTTATGCTCACTTGTGAGAAGAGGCAGCTAGCCTATGATCCGTCAGCACCACTTTACCCACCACTTGGTAAGTATCTCCAAGGACAACTAGATATATTTCTGCACCAGCTAACTGGCCAGGCTGCTTTTCAATCCCCAGAGCTATTTCACCACTGGCGCCAACCCTGCCTAAACGTTATTCTAAACCAATCAGGCCCACCCCAGTGCCACTGTCAAATATCAGGTTAAATTCCCAAACCATCTGTCATCTGCTAGGCCTTCCAGCATCTCTGCTNCCCCAGTGCCACTGTCAAATATCAGGTTAAATTCCCAAACCATCTGTCATCTGCTAGGCCTTCCAGCATCTCTGCTTATTCGCCTCTTCCTGGACATCAGCTTGGCCAGCTCCTACCTCAGTCCCACCTCGAACTGAGCAATGAATGATAGAGGTTGCAGTGAACGGCCACTGTGAACAGAGCAACGAGCTTCCTGACTCTGTAGGGGGAAGGGGAGACTTGGCACTTACCAAGTCCCAGGCTACATATCAATGTTAATTGATGACTACTCGGAAACTGAGAATATCACCCATTTAGAATTGCTGGCTAAGTCCCCCCAACACCAACCATTTCAAGCATACTTGGGATGTATTCAGGCATTATATTGTAGTACCTCCACAAATCATCAAAGAGTTACAGGTGGCTATAATACAGAAACAAGAGTCCATATGACAAGAACTGCTATAAAATAATGTTCTCAAAATATGGAAACCTGTTGTTCTGCCTGTGTCGCTGTTCAGTGTGACCATGCATCATACTGACCACACCAAATCAGTAATGTGACATGAGTTGTGTTGAATGTCATGTGGTCTGTTTTTGCCAGACCATCTTTTTAGTGTGCATCATAGGCAAAAATCTTTTATGAATGACTCTAGATGCGTTCTTGAGCTAAACTGGTAGAGGTTGCTGCCCCTCATGTCAATGTAAATGTACTAACTTATAAGTTACTTTATTTCTGCACATGAGTTTGAATAATCCTCCAACTGCTACCAATACTGTAGTAATATAACTCACTTTGTGACAGGGCGACCAGCCTCAACAGCAGCAGAACGCACTTCATTTACTATCTGGTCCTTTTCCTCCTCCGAGAACAGGGCAGGGACCATACCAGCCATGAGTATGTTATTTATCAGCTCTAGGAAGCCATCCTCCACTATTTGGCCATCAGTAAACAAGAATGCTGTTGGCTTAAGCTCCACACCCAGTTGGGTGAACAAAATTTTCAAGTCATCCTTGAAACTAGCTTCATTGTATCCTCGGCTAAGACTGATCTCAAACATGGTACAACCTAAACAACCAACAAAAAATCAGTCTATTTCTTGGGTGTAGCGAGTTCATTCCAGCCCATATCAATAATCAGTAAAGTGAGTAAAAATGGTCTCCTACACATGAACATTTTAGCTGTTTATACACTTTCTTATATATTTTTGCAAAAGTTATTGCCTTTAAAAATAAGTAAAACTAACAAATTTTAATTTTAAATCTTAAACACAAATTTAAGCACAATATGTTGGTATATACAGTTCATTTCAGTTTTGATTATACTTGGGACATATTAATGAGCAGTGGAAGTTGTCAATGGTACACTTACAAAAATGTATTAATGACATTATACAAAAAAGAATGAGAAGGTTTGACACACACCCT
>NQII01001298.1:0-28706 GCA_002778355.1 Clitarchus hookeri
TGGACTACAGCTATTGTGTAAATATTTACCACGCGTCTTTGCGAGAAACACTTAGGGTATTTGACTTGGCAAATCAGTACTGGGTTAGTACGGCACTGAACTTCTGCGATACGCGGACAAACACCTGGAAAGGCCTTTCCACCTGGAGCTGTTTCCCGCGTCTGAAGCCAAGAAGCACGGCGGCGATAAGGGCGACTCTGCCGCGCGCATCGCCGCTACGCCCGACGTTCTCGTGCTGCGTGTAGGGCTAAGACACCTACGGGCAGGGCCAGTGATATTTCGCGAAAATATTTGGAGACAAGATACAGTTCAAAGCACTAAAGGGTCATCCAGCTTCTTTGATTGGCTACAAAAAATTTTCTGGCCCGTGTTAGCCGTTTGCGCACGAATCACGAAGGTTCAGTGTCGTAGTTACTTAGTCCTGAGTGGCTTGGTCGAAGACGGACACGGCACCAGCAGCCAATGGAGGTATAACAACAGCTGAGGTGTGTATATAGTACTGAAGTCTACTGTGTGCTCCAGATTTTACGCGAAAAGTCACTGGCACTACCTATGGGATTTTAAGCGATGAACCTATACTTTTATTGTTCTGAAGTTTGTAGTAAAGCACAGTGCATGGCCTGTTCTAGTTTCGCAGGAATTCGCCCAGAATATTTCAAACTACAACAGTATGAAAATGTAGTTTTTTTCCTAGCTTAATAGCTGCAAAGTAGTGTCTGCTATAAGCGCAATATGTTTAAACTTGTATTCCNTTTCAAACTACAACAGTATGAAAATGTAGTTTTTTTCCTAGCTTAATAGCTGCAAAGTAGTGTCTGCTATAAGCGCAATATGTTTAAACTTGTATTCCCTTCATAGTCTGGAGTGTGGTTTATTTTCGCGTGCAAAGAGATAGCGCATGCGTGAATCAGTTTGTAAAAAAAAACGTGTGTTAGGAACAGTCGGCAATCCGGACGATGCCCTGGTCAGCGGGTTTTCTCGGGTATCTCCCGTTTACTCGTCATTGCATTCCAGCGCTGCGCCATCTTCACCTCACTTCGTCCTCATCGGCTCTCAAGACCTCGATGTAAAGACCCACGTAAATCTCTTCGGTGCAGGGAAAGTTAGTCGAGCATCAAGCACGGCTTGCGGTCATAANTCGATGTAAAGACCCACGTAAATCTCTTCGGTGCAGGGAAAGTTAGTCGAGCATCAAGCACGGCTTGCGGTCATAACTAACCTGGCTTCTGCTGTCGGTTAATCAGATGTGCTGGTTATTTTCGGATGATATCGACCGTCTTTCCTCGCTGCGACCTCCATGAACCTGGTGGGTGGGAGGGGAGGAGGGTAGTGTTGCACCCACCCCCTCACCTCTTTTATTACACAGAGTAATTATTGTTATAATATTGTTTGCTTGACAATGAGGGGGGTGAGGGAGGGCCTGCAAAATTATCACTCTAAATCAATCAGAATGAAAATACTCTTAAATTTAGTTTACAAATACACTCATATTAATTAAATTTTTAAATCTCAAATAAGTCAATTTTAGCAAAATATTTTACAGTGTTACAAAATATATGCATTACTGTTCTTTCATATGCAACATAAATCGTACTTTTATGACAAATATGGTAGCGTGTTTACAACTTTTAAATGAGTTTTGTATTTGTACAGTCGGTTCCAATGCTCCGTTTGAAAATTCTCTTCTGCCTTAAACACCGATTGTATGCAATAGTTTTGCGGGAAGTGGTGGAAAGGGGTAGAAGAGAGTAACTTTGGGAAAATCATTCTTTCCAATGGAAATCTCCGGTATGTTTTCACTGNATAGTTTTGCGGGAAGTGGTGGAAAGGGGTAGAAGAGAGTAACTTTGGGAAAATCATTCTTTCCAATGGAAATCTCCGGTATGTTTTCACTGCATAAAAATCCTGTTTTGACTCAATTCGCCGTCATCAACTCGAGTGTTCCGACCGCTGCAACCTTGTTAGTAACATTGTAACAATATTTATTATGTTTCATTTAATATTTCTCTTTGTTATTTTATTTTAATATTTTTGTATTGAATATCATTATTATAGGCAGACATAATGAATGTGCGTGTAGGTACGCACGCCCTTTGCTCGAATATGCGTTTACACTGTACGGGAATACTCCTCACATGTAGAGGAACAATGCATTTACATGGGCATNGGTGGAAAGGGGTAGAAGAGAGTAACTTTGGGAAAATCATTCTTTCCAATGGAAATCTCCGGTATGTTTTCACTGTATCAAAATCCCGTTTTGACTCAATTCGCCGTCATCAACTCGAGTGTTCCGACCGCTGCAACCTTTTTAGTATCACTGTAAGAATATTTATTATGTTTCATTTAATATTTCTCTTTGCTATTTTATTTAAACATTTTTCTATTGAATATCATTATTATAGGCAGACATAATGAATGTGTGTGTAGGTGTGCACGGCCTTTGCTCGAATATGCGTTTACACTGTACGGGAATACTCCTCACATGTAGAGGAACAATGCATTTACATGGGCATNCCTTTGCTCGAATATGCGTTTACACTGTACGGGAATACTCCTCACATGTAGAGGAACAATGCATTTACATGGGCATAATTCCACAAAACGTAAGTAAATTTCCTACTTGATAATCCATCAGTTTAAACCCTTCACTCGCAATACTACGTCAATATTTAGAACTATTTTACTTGAATACACTGCCAACTTATCTGAGAGCCTGTACGCCTGTGTATACGGTAGCAAATATGGAGCAATGTATTTTTCAAAAGCGTATTTCGAAACTGCTTATTTTACCGTGAACAGCTTATGTCATCATTAACATTCAGTGGCCTTTGCGACTTCAAGAACAGAGATCGAGGGGATGATGAGTCAAAGTTCTTGATGTTGCTGCATTTCCTGGTCACCTTCCCAGAGCTCGCTGAGGTCAAGCTAATTTCAAATGCAGTCCTGCAAAGCTATCTTAATTATACTGCTTTTTACAGTAGCTACTTCTGTGAGTTTTAATGTAAACACGAATTCATTTTCATTAAAAGTGATTTACAAAAAAAAAAAAAACAGACAATATTTCAAGCGACATAATTTGCTTGTATTTGTAAGCATGCNTTAAAAGTGATTTACAAAAAAAAAAAAAACAGACAATATTTCAAGCGACATAATTTGCTTGTATTTGTAAGCATGCTTGACGGACAATATTAAATTAATGTTTCTGTTTTTACGGGCAACAATTACACGGAGTTTTACTGCGCGCATAATTATATCCCTTAATCTGCAGGATTTCTCCTAGCACGTTGACAAATTGTATGTCATACATGTATCTAGTAGAAAATGAAACACAAACATGAAACTACACACAATAGGGAGTGTTAGTGACATAGCTTGAGGGTAAATTGTTTTGAAATCCTCTTACATTTTCTNATGAAACTACACACAATAGGGAGTGTTAGTGACATAGCTTGAGGGTAAATTGTTTTGAAATCCTCTTACATTTTCTCTAATTAAACGTCACCAGCATGAAACAATTCCCTTTCGTAATGCTTTTAACATGTGAAGAATTATTACATTTTTAACCCATTCAGACCCAGTGTCCACAGTTGCGCACATCACGCACGTGTAGGTAGTTTATGGTCTGTGCTGTACTTTGCGAAGCTCAATGACTAATGACTAGGGGCAGTGATATTTCGCGAAAAGATTTCGAGACAAGTTACAGTCCAAAGCACTGTAGGGTCGTACAGTTCCTTTGATTGGCTAAAAATTGTTCTGGCCAGTGTTAACTGTTTGCGCACGAATCACGAAGGTTCAATGTCGGAGTTACTTAGTCCCGAGTGGCTTGGTCAAAGACGGACACGGATGGAGGTATAACAACAGCTGAGGTGTGTATATAGCATTTAAGTCTACTGTGTGCTCCGAATTTTACGCGAAAATTCACTGGCCCTACAAATGACCTTACCTGTGGGTAAATGATTCGTAAACTGCCTTACTAGTCTATGTCATAATTGGTTCACATTACTGTAGCCGAACATGTAGCCTACAGCTCAAGTATTGTGTTGAATGAAGTACAGCACGCATCATATATTTTTGTTTGCCACATATAAAAACCGTAAATTGAAGTGGGTATGAAAGGGTCATTACGCATTAAGCTACCTTTCATATAAAGTTAAATCCACTTAGGTGAATTGAAATATCAAATTGCCAGCTGTGAAACTAAGCTTTATTATACGCTACTACTTCTCTATAACTGTTAGGCATAAAGTTGTTGTTTAATGTTTTGCTCCACCTGTTTACTGTGAGAGCAAATTAAGTTGCATCGTTGGACACTGTTCACAGTTGTCATGATCGTTGTACAATATTCACAGCTTAATGTATAACTTTAATATTTATAATCATGTCTATATTTATACATAACTGCAGTTTTCATTATTGTTTTATAGAGAGTTTTGATTCGTTAATTAGGTTATCATATACTACTAATAATAATACAAAATTACTTCAATATTAAAATCTGGCTTATTTGCTGTCTGGATTACGGCAGTCAATTTTAACGGCGTTTTCTTAAAATAAATATAAATAGTCAACTACCCCATAAACATACATTGTATTATTAATTTCAGTAATTTTAAAGTTACAGATGAATTAGTATCATCGGCATAAAGGACAGCAAGATCTTGGTATTCGTATATATTTATGCATTATTCATAAATTTCGCCTTACAATTTTTTATAAAAAATAATTAGGCTTATTTTAGTTGTAGGTAATTATTTGTATTTCATTATGCTACCCTGTAAGACCAATTTCTCATTTGGTTAAATGATTACAAAATAACAAAACATTCAATTTCAAGAACATATTTCTTTACTTCCTATTATTTTATAAATTAACGGGCAGCAATACACAAAAATGAGTGTTTTCTCAAAGATGTTTATACGACATAATTTGAGACAGCATGACACGCCCAAAGAAATAGTCCAGTTCAAAAACAGAGCAGGCATCACTAGCGCTAGGGGGATTGTTGCATTGGTACACTCATGTTCAAAAATAATTTCCGTTATGTGTGATTCTATGGTTTGCTATTACCGTTGGCCAAATACTATCCTAGAAAAAAACTCCGTAAAAGAAACTCATAATAAAATAAATTTAAAAAATTAGAAAATATGAGAATAGTCGGAGTGACACAACTCTCCAAAAAACTGTCAGCACAAAACATACTGCATTATTTAAACATAAAGTAAAATTTTTAGGTTCAAACACTTTTCATTAAAAAAAATTTGCCTGGCAAAATAGTTGCAAAAATTGAAATATTAATTTACGCACGTTTTCATTTGTGTCACAAGTATTCAAGTTTCACCAGTCGTCGCTTCACCCGAGGTCGCTTGAGAGTAACGATAAGCCGCAGACGATCTGGATTCGAACCTCTGTCAGACTTTCACTTTTTTTCTATGATAACTGAAACTGTTTAATGCACGTAGAACAAAACAAATTATTAGTTGCACGAACTTATCTTACAGTTAGGGCCAACCCAATAAGAACAACAAAATAATTCGTTTTCAACAATAACATATTTTACTACCCCTATACAAACAATTAATTGCGTTGCGCCAAACAAACATTTGTTTTATTCAAGAAAACCTTTTCTCACTGTGAGCTAACCTCTGAATTCTAGGACTCACACATACTGCCGAGATAAAACAGGGTCTAAAAGTTGGAGCAAATCGCACGCCAACAATACTGCTTCATTCTCTAGCCTGTTCTTTCAGGCTCGATACCTGGGGGATCTTCGCAGAGCAAGAGTCGCTCTGCTTGAACATCCTCAGGCTTCGCCCGCGAGCCTCAACTGCACATCTGAAAGACCGTATTGTTCATCTTCTTTACTACATGGTGTAGGCTATTCACGGTAAGGTGAGCACTTTCGATAGCCCTCTCATTTGGAATAATAGTCAATAAGTGTAGACGTTAACTTTAGAGTGCGATGCAATATACACACCATGCTTGTTACTTACATGGCACTATTGTTTTGGTTAAAGAATAAAGTAACTAGGGCCTCAAAAGTGCTCACTTTACCGTGAGCAGCCTATAAGGACCTTCGCAAACTGCAATACCGGCAGTTTATTGGCCACACTGCATGAACTTGTGCATCTCACAACACAGTGGTCATGAATTAGCCAACCGAGGGCACAGCTCCAACCTCCTGTCTCAGGGGATCGTGCCACGCGCTTACATTTAATACAAGACCGTCTCTTTCAAGCAAGCGATGGTGCGCACATGTTTAATACGATGTATTCCTCCTCTGTCTTTCCTCCTGTATTAGCGAAAGTGGAATGAGTGAGTGAGTTAGTGAAGAGACTTGGGCGGCTCTTAACTACGTTGTCTTGAGAGCCGATGAGTGCGAAGTGAGGTGAGTATGGAGCAGAGCCGGAATGAAGGGGAAGGGGAAACGGGAGATCCCCGAGAAGACCCGCCAACCAGCAGCATCGTCCGGCACGATTCCCACCCTGCGAAAATCCGGAGTGAACCGGCCGGGGATTGAACCCGAACCGCCACGGTGGGAGGCTAGCAGCGTAACCGCTCAGCCACCGCGGCCCCTAGCGAAAGTGGTGGAAAAAGCCAACAGTTTTGTGCTGTTACGTTAAATATTTTAGCCCGTGCGCACATTTTGCGATACTGGAGCTCGCCAAGAACGATGTGTTGCGCAATGCCACGTGACACGTCTAGAGTCACTGGCGTCGTCTCGTGTTCTCCGTATAGTCTGTTCGCGGTTTCTTCACACTTTTCGAATCAAACCTTCGAAAAATCACCCCGCGTATGACGTGCTTGGTTGTTTACTCAATATATCACACAAGTACCTCATTTTATGTTGAATTAAACTTTCACTTACATTTTATCTGTAAATTATAATAATTCGCGTATAGTTAATATGAATGGAAACAGGGAGAAAGTAGGTGTGTTGGTAATGCCTAGTAAGAAATAGTGTAATAATATGTTGTATACGAACCGAGTACTCATGAATACGGCGCGTTGTCCCTTTGATGAAATATTCTTGAGCTCTGTTAAGCTTTGTTTGCATGAGGCGGAGGGATATCCTGGAAGTAGAACGCAATCAGGGTTTCAGGAAAGTTGGAAGTAACCGGCTAATGGACTGTGCTCGAACCTACTGAATCAGTTCGCAAGTAATACCTGTATAGGCGGCATCGGTCGCGGGGGTCGATCTGTCGCTGGAGATGCTCAGCGTTTTCGCCCGTTCTCCCAGACGCGAATTTTCTCCGCCGTTTTTTACAAGTGTTGCAAAAATTGATTGCTGCTCGCCATAAATCACTACCACTTATATGTGAATTTTGCCCCGCGGATGGGGGGGGGGGTGCACGTTTTTAGTCCTTGAAGCCTAATTCAAGGTGCATTTCCGCGCGCCACCACACGGAAAGTTGTGTCGTCATTGCATTTCACACTTCGACGACCTGCGTCGAACTGCCGTAACGCTCTGCGTCATGAGCAGTTTGTACATGCGTAAACATAGTAAATTCCCCTCAAAATTGCGTACTATATTTAAAGTATTTTATAGAAAGTCTTCTGCCCTCGGTAATTTCCCTCTCGTGTATGGTGTCTATAAAAAAGTTAATTCCAATGCCCGGTAGGTAATGAGACTGAAAGGAAAAAAATAATCTGCTCAGGACTTCAAACTTAAGGCAGGCGACGGTGTCAAAGTATTCAGTCTTTGACTTACATTAAGCTTGAGTCCCGTAACAAAAAATAAATAAAACGTCGCTCAATAAAGTGTTAATCACAAACTGCGTTAAATCGGGCGATAAAACACGTGATATGACGCAACTGCGAGTACACTGTAAACATGCTGGCCGTATGGGAAAACTGTACTTGATGCCCGGTACAGCCGCGTCTGGAGAGAAACTGGGGCTCTCAGCTTCTTTCTTGATGCATCTCGTGTAAGCCAGCTGCATCGTGCCGCGGTGGAACATCATCTACCACGAGACAGCTCATGCGCACAGAGAAGTGGAGAGTGTAGAGCGGAAGTGTGTGGGCGGCTCTCTACGTCGAGGTATTTAGAGCCGCTGAGGGTGAAGCGAGGTGAACACGGAGCAGCGCCGGAATGCCAGAGCGGGGAAAAACGGGAGATTCCCGAGAAAACATGCCGACACCAGCGGCATCGCCCGGCACGATTCCAGGGAGCGACCCCGCCGGGAATCGAACCCGCATCGCCTTGGTTNTACCACCACGACGCCTATGCTCACAGAGGTAAGCGGCAAGTATTGTTCTCCGAAAAACGGAAGTTGCGTGTGTAAAGTCAGTCCAGATTATCCTTGTATTCGAACGCACAGGATGCACAAAATATATATAATTTGCGGAGGTGAGAATTCTTTCCTCCGATAATGTATACGCTATCTGCCTTGGTCGGCTCACGGTCTTGCTATAATATGTAGCCCAGACGATGACGTTAATTATTTGGCCAGATTCTCACACTACCCCTCCCCTCCCCTCTCCAACAACCTTCCAGGTTCACGGAGGTCGCAGCTAGGAAATACGGTCGATATCATCTCTCTACCTGGCAGTTTCACAGTTTCGGTGGCGCAGTGGACTGGAGAGAGCTGGGCGGCACTTGGCAGCCAATTAAGGCGAAGTGAGGTGAGTGTGGAGCAGCGCCGGAATGCGAGCGCGGGGGAAACGGGAGATCGCAGAGAAAACCTGCCGATCAGTGGCGTCGCCCGGCACGATTCCCAACGTGCGAAAATACGGGAGCGACCTTGCCGGGAATCGAACCCGGTTTACGTAGGTGGGAGGAGACTGCCCTGCCCACTGCGCCACCACGGTCCCCTTTCAAGTAGTCGACTTTTCTACGCATGTCTTATGTTCATAGTAATATAAATGCTTGCATAAAACAGGAAGATTCGCATCATGCTAATAAAAATAACGACATGACTGTCTAAACTATTCATCTACATTCAACAGGAACATACAAATATAAATATTACGTAAGGTTGACGGATACAACATTAGATGTATTATAAGTCTAAGCAGGGCTTTCTAAATTGTTCACTCGCTCGTGAATCAACCAGAAAAGACGTGTAAATGGAAAGGTGGTGCTTTTAAACCAGTCTATACTTGAAACGATTTCTTCCATGTAGATAAATTATATGATAATGCTATTGGAATAAAAACAAGGGAGTTAAGTCGGGAATTTAAACTAAAAAAAAAAAAAATTTAATTTGTCTGGGTTGCTGAATTATTTTTTCTGCCCATATAGGAAAGCAGAAAAGACGCCGAGTGGGGATGAAGGCAGCGAACCGTGAAAGTCAAGAATGAGATAGGAGAGAAGGGTTGGCGGCAAGATGCATGAAATTAAAACAGCCAACTTGTTCACATAGACACGAGAACACCATCCATCTTGGGGAAAAATACGTGGCTAAAATGTAGGAATGTGTAACCTATCCCATAAATAAGGAATGCGAAATAACGAGAGTACGAGCACGTGTTTGCGTGTGTGAACATACATATAATCTTAGTTCACTGTATGTGCTTGCACAGTAATTTTACAGGTTTGCAATAACAAAATTGCTATTAGATTGATTATATATTTAAGGAAAATACTAAGACTTGAGCATTTGCCGGTTTTTGTTTGTCGTACATTGCTCCGTTGTTCACTTCTAGCAAAATATGATGACAGTTTTCGAAAATATTTGTATTTTTGGGCCGTTTCACACGAAACAGATTCTTTTGCATGACAACGTGTTTTTTTAAAACATATTTGTATTCCTTACGTTATATGTAATGTATACAAATTTTACATTCTAGAGAACACTATTTTGTTTCTTGGTAAGTTCTAGAATTTTATATTATTTCTAGTTGTCAACAAGCTTTATGAAATTAGCGCAGTTCTTCAATAATATGGCTCTAATTTGAATTTGACAATATTGTATTATAATTATTATAATTTTTCTGTATTTCTGCTATCTACAAATTTATACTTTCTAAGAGCTTAATGAGTCTAGGTAATCATAGCTAATTGCATTGAAATTTATTTCCTAATTTGTTTCTGTAATTTAGGTGTTTCAATGTGTATGAAAAATTAAGTAGAAAATTAAATTTTTCTTTCTATAGTAGAATTTGAACACGAATCGAAGGTATTTTAGGCTGTAGCTCTAATGGCCGTAATTTTTAAATTTAATTTTTTTTTAATCTACCGTCTTCAACTTTCATAGTTACGTGGCATCCTTCCTTTAGGTGGGGTAGCTATTACAGAACCGGCAAGAAAAATACGAATTTACACCCGTGCTTTACCCGGGACTTAAACCCGGAACCTCTTGTTCCGTATACTGGCACGCACACAACTGCTCCTAACGGAGGTGGATTATATCGTGACGCACGTGACTGTCTTAGTTTCTGCCAGTGTTCGAGTTTTCAAAAGGTTCCTTCCCGTCTTACGTCCGATTTGTACACTGCAAACCAAAGTTATGGATTATATGAGTGTTTCCTATATAGCTTTGAGTTTCAGGAAGAAACAATGAGTCTACGTTAAGCTTTCTTCGTCACTACAGCAAGAAAATGATCGTTCTTGCGGCATTTAGGATGCACACGCCCCTTAGACATATTCCTTCAAACATTAAAAATTAGTAACAGGCGTTTGTAACATTTAGCAGCACTTGAAACACTCAAACATTAATTGAAAATGAAGAAGTTGCATATACGGCTGCCCTATAAATATCAAAATTATAACTGAAGTTCCCCTAAGAAGGTCGCCGATGAGAGGGTAAAATGAGGGATTAATAAATTTTGGACTCTGGTTCAAATCTTGCTCAGGTATAAAATGTTTCAACTTACCCGCATAACTAAAATTAAAGATTTTTTTTTCGTTGTATCTTTTTTAACCCGTACAAGTACAGAAAACTAATTAGCAAAATTTACGCAAAAAATTTTTGAATTCATGGAAAGTTCTGTGAAATTTACGGAAAATCCGTTTTCGAAAACCAACTTGTCCGTGATTTTACGAAGAGCTTACGGAAACTTCTGGGTACATTTTTACCAGCACTTTTCTGTAAAACAAAGAACAATATTTTTAATAGTGTACGTATGGTTTTGAGTGTACGGGGACGAGCCCTTTAACATCAAAAAGAATAAGAGAAAACACATATGTTTCTTATTTTATATGTACAAAGTTCAACTCCATGTTTGCCGCCGTGGGGCACGTTTGCGTATAGGAAATGCACATTGCATTAAAAATTTGCGTGAAGATAGGGAAATATTTATTAATGAATGAGACAAAATTCAACATTACAAGAAAATATATCGCATCATCTCTAGTTAAGATTTCGTCGCTTCAGAAACAGGAAATGAACTTAGTGAAAGCTCTAAATACTCTTCTCAAGCACTGCGTCATTCATCTTTGAGGGTTCAAGTTGCAGAATCAAAATTCGAAGTCTTTCTACATTGCGATCTCGTNAAGCACTGCGTCATTCATCTTTGAGGGTTCAAGTTGCAGAATCAAAATTCGAAGTCTTTCTACATTGCGATCTCGTTTTTTTTTGAAAACACTAACGTTCACACACAAAAAACAAATCTTATCCTGTACGTCTCTTTATATTTTCGCAGGCCCTAAATTGCAGCTTACATTTCTGTATAGCTTATTTGCGGTTTCTTCACAATTTTGGAATGAAACGTTTGGAAAATCACCTCGTGTATTACGTTCTTGGTTATTTCCCAAACATCCCATTGGTGTAATTTTCTATACGTGGTTAAGCTCCTTTGCACGAAGCGGAGGAATGTCCTAGAAGTGGAACGTTAACAGCGCTTCACAAAAGTGCTAATTAACTGTGAATGGACTATATAGGATATGTCAAAAGAAACAGAATGGTGATCTGCTGTCCAGTGTTTTCGTAAGGACTCAGAATGACGCGGTTATTCGCCCACAGCGGCGCACGTTTAACGCAAGGAAACGATCACGTGGCAAGGCAGACAAGGATGCATTTTCGAGCAGAAGCTTCACTGTTCAACAATTGACCTGCGTTCAATTCGAGGGCAGAGTTTGAGAAACAACCCTGTAAACAATCGATACAAAATGAAAAAAATAAATATTAACGCTTTTAGTCAAACATAAATGTATAATTATAGCTAGGGGCAGTGATATTTCACGAAAAGATTTCGAGACAAGATACAGTCCAAAGCAGTCCAGCTTATTTGATTGGCTAAAAAATGTTCTGGCCCGTGTTTAACCGTTTGCGCACGAATTACGAAGGCTCAGTGTCGGAGTTACTTAGTCCTGAGTGGCTTGGTCAAATACTGACACGGCAACAGCAGCCAATGGAGGTACAACAACAGCTGGGGTGTGCATATAGTATTGAAGTCTACTGTGTGCTCCGATTTTTACGCGAAAAGTCACTGGCCCTAATTATAGGCGTTGCAACAAACAAATATTTGGTTTTGATTTGTACTGATATCGAGACGACGCTTTGTCTTGCATCGAGACCAGTAGAAATATGTATGCGAGCATTATGTTAGTGGCAGCAGTGATTAATGAGGCTACGGAACATAGTCTCAGCAGCGAATGTTGTCTCGCACGCAGGGAAGCTTCCTCATTGGACGGTATGTTCTGCTGTGTACAGTGCAGACCATTCATACCACTTCACATGTAACGTCCCAGATAGAGGAGAGAGTGACTGAAAGGGTTATGCCGGGCGTTGAATAGTGCCCAATTAACCATGAACAGCTTTCACCGCTACGCTCTGCCTGGAGTGCTGGTGTCTGTTCGGTTCGCCCCTGGCGGGAACCTGCGGTGCACTTTTGACCTTCTCCCCCCGGCGACCAGCGTCATCACCCCTCACCCCCCCTTTAACTTCGCCGCGGCACCCATTGCTTCGCGTCAAAGGGCCGCTTGTGCACCCCCCTCACCACTCCCACCTGGGGCCAGCCTTCCACCGCGAACACCGTGGCGAATTTATTACACCTCCAGATTGCAAGTCAAACTTCCAGGCGTGTCTGTACTTGTGACCGTGCTTCACGTAGTTCTGAATATCACCTCGCCTATCTCCCCTTTTGTGAGAGATTGTCAAATTAACGAGTTCGATAATTAATGGCGAGTTACTCAGCTACATATACCAAAGAAATCACGTGGTGATTTATGTTATGCAATTAAAAGTCTTAGCAGACTTTCCAAGTGCTTCAACCCATCTGAGGCAATAACATAACAAGTGGTACAAAGTGGTACTTAAAGGCCAGGATTAGTCTATTATGCAGAAATTTTTTCGTTTTCGTGGTCATAATATCAGTTTCAGAAATATTACTGGGAATGTTTGATTATAGAAAATTCACAATTTACTAGTTGTTGAAATTTTTGTATTTAATTTTATTGTGTGTTATTTACTCCTTGCAAAGAGGCAGGAATTTATTGAAAACAATATAAATATGTTCCTGACTTTTTACAACTAGCAGATAACTTACAATTAAAATTAAGCACAAAAATATTAAACAACTCGTAAAATGTAAAATTTGTATAATCGTACATTGTTAGTAATTACTCTGAATCCGAAATGATGGCATGGAAAATAAAAATTGCTGCAAAAATTTGAAGCTGAGCGATGCGTGAAGGGGACTAGGAGATAAACTTGTCACAGTAATGGGAGTCACATAAAAAAAGTGAGGTTCATGCAAAGCACAATTCTCGTAGATCGAAAGGTTTAGCAATTTATAGGGATCAGAAAAGGTAGTTGGGATGGGGAAGGGACTAAATTATTTGTGAAACTGGTCAAATAGTGTTGGTAGGTAGGTAGTTAGGTATTTGGGTAGTTGTGTAGTTGTGTAGTTGGGGTAGTTGTGGTAGTTGGGGTAGTTGTGGTAGTTTGGGTAGTTTGGGTAGTTTGGGTAGTTTGGGTAGTTTGGGTAGTTGTGGTAGTTGTGGTAGTTGTGGTAGTTGTGGTAGTTGTGGTAGTTGGGGTAGTTGTGTAGTTGGGCTTAACGTATCGTCGACGGCGAGGTCACTAAAGACGGAGCAGGTTGCTCAGGGAAGAGGGATTGGGGAAGGAATCGGCCATGCCTTTGTTATGGACCGATCCCAGCATTCGCGTCTAGTGATCTTGGGGAAACAACGGAAAACTGAAATCAAGATGGCACCGGGAATCGAGCGCGGGTACTCCCGAATGTGAGTCCAGAGAGTTACCGCTGCGCCACCCCACTCGGTAAATACTGTTGGATACATGTTGAGTATGAATACTGTACCTTAACACTTTGGAGCGCAGTGCAGATTTACTGACAATTAAGAAAACCTTGATGTGAATCGCCTACATTCACGTCTGCATGACCATCAGTTCTGTTGTCCTCTGCAGTTCCATTTTAAACCATCCAATGCGGTTCACCCAGCACCGGACAAGCTCACCATACCGAGCAATGTTCAATACTGGCCCACTCTCTGCCGATATAATGCCGCTTTGAAAGTATTTAAATCAAACGTTCTTTCCTAAGTAGAATAATCTACAATCCACCCTATTCATTTGAGTATTTTACACTTTGAGTGTTGCTGACATTAAATTACATTGCAAGAACCTTGATAAAACTGTTGGCGAAATAATATTTCTTCATCCGTGTCTCAAAAGAACTCAAATTTCGCAATGTTAAGGCTAACTCCATACAACTCAGTTAAGTTGAGGTGACGCAACGTAATGCTGCGTCGGGAACACTCATAGTGTTAAAAATTCAGAAGTGGTAATGAGAAATGTAAGTGGATGAGAGATCAAAGTAGTTGTATAAATGGTAGAGCAGAAGAAGGGTTGTATACATACCGAGTAGGAAAACCATAGGTATGGAAACTATATTGGAAGGGTAGCTGGGAAGAAGATTGGACGTCCAGCTGGAAAAAGGAAACTGCCAAATTTTGGTAAATACATGCAAAGTATAAAAGTTCCAGCCGAAATTGTTTAGCAAATAAAAACGTTTAAATTGACCCTTTCAGTGACGGTGTCCATTATCTGGGACGTTGCATGTTAAATTTCCTGAATGGTATACACTGTACACAGCAGAGCATACCGTCCAATGAGAGAGGCCCTCTGCGTGTGAAAGACATCATTCGCTGCTGAGGCTATGTACCGTAACCTCATAAACCACTGCTGCCAGCAAAGCAGATAGATTTATATTGGTCCCTATGTAATACAAAGCGTCGTCTGGATGTCAGTACAGTTGCGAACAAAATATTTGTTTGTTGCAACTCCTTAAATAATATATTTATTTTTGGCTGAAAGAGTTAAATGGGCGGAATGTGTAACAGGGTAGGCGGACGGAAAAATTAAAATATGTAATGAATACTTGTTTAGCTGTGTAGGGGAAAACGCACACACTACATAATACACGAAGTATTAACTATAGAAATATTCGCAGGCATCTTTGCAATGATATATTTTGTGGCGCGTTGGGGATGGGTGGAATAGAGAGAAAAAAAACTATATTCATTTATGAAATTCAAAATTACTATGCTCAGGTAGAAAATGCGGTGTAAAATGGCTTGGAATGCACTTTTTACAATACATCAGTGAAAAATGTAAATAATAAAGTAGCAAAATCGTGCGATAGAAAGTGTTTAATTGGAGCAGCAATACCCCAAATATGACACTCATTAATTTCATTGGGTAGAAAATTAAGGGCAGTTAATCATGGTGCATTTCTGGATACAGGAAAAGGTAGCCGAATACCAGATATATACAGAACGCCAGATATATACATAATGAGGCAGAATTCAACCTACAATCTTCGTAAAGTGATCCTTACGTAAAATTAGGTAAGAAATATATGGGACGCTTTTTATCTAAACTGAATGTTAAACGAGATATGAGCCCTTGAAAATAGTTTAAAACACTATTTTTGTAAAATATCGGAACCAAAGTGAAATTAGATTTCGATTCTCCGAATATTTTTTCATGATATAGGGATCTTCTACCTACGGGAAAACCCCCATTACTGCATCGCATTGTAATTAAAATAAGAGAGGTGGTCATCCTGCTATTACATACAACTTTTCTACTGTCACGATTCCTGGATGTTTGATGCTGGTTTATTGAGCAGAATGACCTACTTAACGGAAATGTTGCAACTGCGCAACACTCGCTTCCGCGTAAAACGCACACAAACATTTCGGCGGCAGTGTCACAGTTCCAGGTGCATAGGTAATACCAAAGCTTCCTGCAGGGAATCCCACGCCGACTGTTGCCAGCAACAGAACTGGAAGCTGCGGTACTGCAAGCTTATTAACGTATGATACATGTTGTTTACAGAGTGTGTGATAAATGTCCTCCGCCATTGCCTGTGCAGTGGGCACTGCGTCACGCCATGCATGCGTGTAGGCAGTCGTGCCTACGTGCTAGGCGCTGTATCGCTGCAGGTAANGCACCGGGAATCGAGCGCGGGTACTCCCGAATGTGAGTCCAGTGAGTTACCGCTGCGCCACCCCGCTCAGTAAATACTGTTGGGTACGTGTTAAGTATGAATACTGTACCTTAACACTTTGGAGCGCAGTGCAGATTTGCTGATAATTAAAAAAACCTTGCTGTGAATCGCCTACATTCACGTCTGCATGACCATCAGTTCTGTTGTCCTCTGCAGTTCCATTTTAAACCATCCAATGCGGTTCACCCAGCACCGGACAAGCTTACCATACCGAGCAATGTTCAATACTGGCCCACTCTCTGCCAATATAATGGCGCTTTGAAAGTGTTTCAATCGAGCGTTCTTTCCTACGTAGAATAATCTACAATCCACCCTATTCATTTGAGTAATTCACATTTTGAGTGTTGCTGACATAAAATTACATTGCAAGAACCTTGATAAAACTGTTGGCGAAATAATATTTCTTCATCCGTGTCTCAAAAGAACTCAACTGAGTTGTATGGAGTTAGCCTTAACATTGCGAAATTTGAGTTGAGGCGACGCAACGTAATGCTGCGTCGGGAACACTCATAGTGTTAAAAATTCAGAAGTGGTAATGAGGAATGTAAGTGGATGAGAGATCAAAGTAGTCGTATAAATGGTAGAGCAGAAGAAGGGTTGGACACATACCGAGTAGGAAAACCACGGGGATGGAAACTATATTGGAAGGGTGTCTGGGAAGAAGATTGAACGTCCAGCTGGAAAAAGGAAACTGCTAAATTTTGGTAAAGACATGCAAAGTATAAAAGTTCCAGCCGAAATTGTTTAGCAAATAAAAACGTATAAATTGACCCTTTCAGTGACGGTGTCCATTATCTGGGACGTTGCATGTTAAATTTCCTGAATGGTCTGCACTGTACACAGCAGAGCATACCGTCCAATGAGAAAGGCCCTCTGCGTGTGAAAGACATCATTCGCTGCTGAGGCTATGTACCGTAACCTCATAAACTACTACTGCCAGCAAAGCAGATAGATTTCTATTGGCTCCGATGTAAGACAAAGCGTCGTCGGGATGTCAGTACAGTTGCGAACAAAATATTAGTTTGTTGCAACGCCTTAAATGATATATTTATTTTTGGCTGAAAGAGTTAAATGGGCGGAATGTGTAACAGGGTAGGCGGACGGAAAAATTAAAATATGTAATGGATACTTGTTTAGCTGTGTAGGGGAAAACGCACACACTAAATAATACACGATGTATTAACTATAGAAATATTCGCAGGCATCTTTGCAATGATATATTTTGTGGCGCGTTGGGGATGGGTGGAATAGAGAGAAAAAAAACTATATTCATTTATGAAATTCAAAATTACTATGCTCAGGTAGAAAATGCGGTGTAAAATGGCTTGGAATGCACTTTTTACAATACATCAGTGAAAAATGTAAATGATAAAGTAGCAAAATCGTGCGATAGAAAGTGTTTAATTGGAGCAGCAATACCCCAAATATGACACTCATTAATTTCATTGGGTAGAAAATTAAGGGCAGTTAATCATGGTGCATTTCTGGATACAGGAAAAGGTAGCCGAATACCAGATATATACAGAACGCCAGATATATACATAATGAGGCAGAATTCAACCTACAATCTTCGTAAAGTGATCCTTACGTAAAATTAGGTAAGAAATATATGGGACGCTTTTTATCTAAACTGAATGTTAAACGAGATATGAGCCCTTGAAAATAGTTTAAAACACTATTTTTGTAAAATATCGGAACCAAAGTGAAATTAGATTTCGATTCTCCGAATATTTTTTCATGATATAGGGATCTTCTACCTACGGGAAAACCCCCATTACTGCATCGCATTGTAATTAAAATAAGAGAGGTGGTCATCCTGCTATTACATACAACTTTTCTACTGTCACGATTCCTGGATGTTTGATGCTGGTTTATTGAGCAGAATGACCTACTTAACGGAAATGTTGCAACTGCGCAACACTCGCTTCCGCGTAAAACGCACACAAACATTTCGGCGGCAGTGTCACAGTTCCAGGTGCATAGGTAATACCAAAGCTTCCTGCAGGGAATCCCACGCCGACTGTTGCCAGCAACAGAACTGGAAGCTGCGGTACTGCAAGCTTATTAACGCATGATACATGTTGTTTACAGAGTGTGTGATAAATGTCCTCCGCCATTGCCTGTGTAGTGGGCACTGCGTCACGCCATGCATGCGTGTAGGCAGTCGTGCCTACGTGCTAGGCGCTGTATCGCTGCAGGTAANAGTGGGCACTGCGTCACGCCATGCATGCGTGTAGGCAGTCGTGCCTACGTGCTAGGCGCTGTATCGCTGCAGGTAAAGTTTTGTTTTCTTTCGGTTTTTTTGCTATTTACTATAAATTAAATATTATAATTTACAGTTAAAGTATGAGTATGAGTAGCATTTCAATATAACATAAAAAATATATAATTTTATGTTAACAAAAGTATAAAACGCTTGAGAGATATTATATATTTATGATATTTTCAAACACATCATACGTGAGATGATTTTTCAAATGTTTGATTAAAAAAGTGAGAATATACCGCAAATAGACGGTAGTGCACTTGTACACGGGTAATTTTGTATCCTTTATGTTATATTAATCAACAAACGTGTAAGATTAGATAAGGAACCGAACAGTTGAGGCCTTCAGTGCCTATTGAAGTGAGCTGTGGTTGAGTTGAAACACAGACTAAATGCAGCGGTGGGGGTAAACGGAATTATAAAACCAACCAGCAAACAGCAACGTCTGCTATGTTTGCCATTTGCGAAAAATCATGACTTGACCTGACGGCTGGGGATCAAACCTTGTTCGGCGAGTGTCCAACCACTACACCACCGAGGCTCCTTGTATGCCGTCTTGGAAGCTACACCAACAAAATAAGCAACTTACATGTAATCAGACCTTGTGCAAGAGTTTTATAATTGCTGTACCTGTGAAACTGATTGAGATCTGCTCCTAGCGGCTTGTACTCGATTTTTATAGTTGACTCCACCTTCGCGGTATTAAAGAACGTGTCAGAATTACGTACCAATATTAAGAATTTGTTTTCGTTTCTTTTAATTTCACAAAAAATGCGTTTTTTAGGAGCGAGAACTAAGGCACTGTGAAGCGAAATGGATTTATATTCAGCCGTGTGCCAGAGCAAAATTTAAATTCTTCCATCATTAGTTATGTTTGAGTGTGTTATTGTTTATGGAACTGTGCGTTAGCAGTCCGTATTAAATAAGGGAATTTTTCAATCGAAGATGGGAACTTATCGACTTATTATTATAAATTAATGCAAAATATTGTCCAACTTGTAAACAGCATACGTGATATAACAGTCACGGAACGAACGCTTTTCAGTTTCACAATTTCTAAAGAATTCTACTTAATTTTTCAAAAAACAATAAAGTAAAATATAATTAAATATAACATAGACAAAATTTCACGTATTCACACTAAATACGAGATTTTACTCTAGAGCATTCAANAAATATAATTAAATATAACATAGACAAAATTTCACGTATTCACACTAAATACGAGATTTTACTCTAGAGCATTCAAGACACACACAGATTTTTATATGTCCATGTGTCATCGTATTATGTAGTTGTCCGGTTTTCTTCTTATGTGCGTATTACAAAAACAGTAAAATGGCAAAAAGTTTTTTCGATAACCAATGAAGGTACAAGAAAAAGACATATAATTGAGAATCTTACAATGTCTATACACAGTAAAAAGAAGTCAGTGACACATAATACGTATTATATATTAACACCTAAGTCATAAAATATTTTTGCAGTTTTAACAACGTCGGGAATCTATATAGGAAAATACTCTATTTATCATTTGTAAAGTATCGTAACCTCGTAGATGCTATGTCCCATCTCTCGTGCTCCGACTATAACACCACTCTCAAACTCACTTAAATCTTGATAACCTGCCATTGTAGAAGCAGAAACCGATCTAGCTGCTGACAGCATCGCGTTACTCTGATTGGTTCCATACCTCTGTTATTTTCATACGCACGCCTATACCAGTTTATTTGGCTCTTTAGAGTATAAATATAATTATAATAACAATTTAGTCACAGTACATAAAACCATAGATTTTATAGTTTTACCTGCGACTGGAAGGATTGATGTAAACTCGTGGGCAAGTGTTTTCGTTTTTATAAATCGGCGTCAACTCACCCAGTTTTAAATGTCCTCCGTCACTATCGACAGCCCTCGGCAAGGTCCAGGCTCGAACACACTACTGGCCAATGGTTCCCTTCACTTGGCCTTATGTACCGAGTCTGGTGGCCGAAGCCTACTGGACAATTGCAGTATCCACGCAGTGTACGTACCTGCAAAAAAAAAACATAAATAAACTCAGCTCAAAAGAAAAATAACATTTCCAAAGTTTCGTAACTTATTTCAGAGTACTTTAGACCAGTGGTACTCAGACTTTTTTTTTAGGGGGCCATATTAGGAAAAACTAAGACCGCCGCGGCCCGCACTTACGACACTTGATGTAATAATATTTGTGAACTAAAATTAGGTAGATAATGCGATGGCATTTAAAATTCAGAGTGTCGTGTATCGTCTTGCAAGTCGTTTGTTTATTCGTTCGATACTGTGATGGCGGGCGGAGGTAGTACATCAAAAATATGTACAGNGTCGTTTGTTTATTCGTTCGATACTGTGATGGCGGGCGGAGGTAGTACATCAAAAATATGTACAGAAGTCGCCTGGCTGATAAAATAATTAAAATAATATCGTCTAGTTTCATCAGTGACTTTAACTTTTAATAAATTCGTATAATTTATTGCTTTTTTATTTTTGTAACAGACACCCTAAAAATAAGAATTTGATAACTTGTATCTACTGAAGCCGGTGAGCGCGCGCCACAAATAATGGGCCCGCGGACCGCATTTTGAGTACCCCTGCTTTAGACAATACCGTTAATTAGTGTGATATCCGACACTACTAATTCACAGCCAATGCGTGTGGCAAAAGCAGCAGGAAAATAATGAGCTAGCTTGAAATGCCAGCCAGAGAAAGGAAATGCCAAACAAGCCCCAAAATAAAAGACAAAATACTCCAACACTAATATAGGCTGTCCACGGTAAAATGACCGTTTTTGAAACCCTGTTTACATTTTTCTTTCAGTCAATTTATATACTTCCGCCACTTGTTAATGTAAACACTGCCATGTTAGTAATTAACACAGTATATACACTTCACCGNCAATTTATATACTTCCGCCACTTGTTAATGTAAACACTGCCATGTTAGTAATTAACACAGTATATACACTTCACCGTGCTCAAAACCGAAAGTCCGATGCCACAGTGAAATGTATTTACTGGTTATTACATCTTATGAGACTGCCTGAAAAAGTGCTCAGTTTACCGTGAACAGCGTATAGTAATAATGTTTAGTTAAAACCCTAAACCACTCTTCTTGGGTGGAGTACATTNCAATTTATATACTTCCGCCACTTGTTAATGTAAACACTGCCATGTTAGTAATTAACACAGTATATACACTTCACCCTGCTCAAAACCGAAAGTCCGATGCCACAGTGAAATGTATTTACTGGTTATTACATCTTATGAGACTGCCTGAAAAAGTGATCAGTTTACCGTGAACAGCGTATAGTAATAATGTTTAGTTAAAACCCTAAACCACTCTTCTTGGGTGGAGTACATTTTTAGTTTAGGCAGATACATGCACTCATACATATCTGTGTATATATAAGAAGTTTACAGACATCGTCATGTGTTGAGATATACACAATGTCTTTCACCATTCACTTGCTGGGTAAAAACATCAAATCAGAATCAAATGCAAGCAGTACAATCACATTTTTTTCACCAGAAAGTTATTTGGTAAACAATGAACAATCTGTTTACTTCGTCCCTTCTGCCGTTCCCCCGGTCTCTTTTTTCGAACAGTTGAGACCAGGGTGACATCAAAATACTGCTCCTCGCTGTTCCAGAGAAGAAGTTTAAAAATACGAAATAGCGTGGCCGTTCCTTTTATGTGGGCGTGTCCATTCTCATATTGGCTGGGTGAGGGCTTCGGAACGGTTCTTGTTTCTTATTGGCTAATGCATGTTGCCAAAGGTACCCTATTGGATGGACTGCTGACTGGTGTGTAGGTTCTTAGGCGCTGATTGGTAGGGCCAGTGATTTTTCGCGAAAAAAATCAAATTTGGCACATTTCGATACTCTAAGCACAAACATAAATTTTTATTTTGCAATTGTTTACCCTGTGCATGAGAAGCCGTGTCTGTGTTTAACCGAGCCAATTCGAACTCAACAACTTTGGCAATGACCCAAAGTGGTTCGCGTACTAAGATCAACATGTCAATGCAGCCAATCGAGAATTGTAAACAACCATACAGTGTTTTGAAATATAACTTGTCTCGAAATCTTTTCGCGAAATTTCACTGTCCCTACTGATTTAGCGAACGGCGTTCCGACATTTTCCTGGCACGTGACGCCATCTTGCTGGTGTGTGCGGTTAGGGTTCGCGTTGCAAGCAGCTGTTTGACCTCTGTATTGTTAAGTACTCTGTGGCTGCATTCCACAGCCGCGCCGAGTCGCAGGACCCCTGGCGACCTTCCAGAACCATATGCAAATATAGGTTTCGTTGTGTTACGCTCAGATTTTCCCCGTCCACTTCTGCTAGAACATGAAGAGACGTGTTTCGAGAAGTTTCCCGGGAACGCTGCCAGACGTTATAGGCTAATATTCCTCTGCTCCGAAGCAAAATTTTTACTGCGTTTTCGCTTTGCAGAACCCACGGCTATTTCTGTGCAGTTGAGTTGCACTTTCCTGGAGTACTCAACGTTAGCTATACAGTAGAAGAAACGAACCTCTAAAATATGCTCTGCGATTTTTTCGGAGCTAATTTAATGGCCATACACAAAGTGCCTTTAAAATAGCTCCTGTTTGTCCGTGCTAGAAGCCAAGAAACTTAAATGCTAGCCATAACCACAGAAAACTTAAGAATATTGTAATTTCATTTGTTGTTTATATTACTTTTTGTTGGTATCATAGGATTTAACGTAATTTCTCGATCGTAAATTTATCCTTATCGTTGCGAATAATTATTCATTTTACCACTGCTAGTTTATTTAACATGATTTGGACGTCTGGTACGAAACAACACGGGTATGGACGTTTTCTATTTACATAAATGTTTGTTTATTATGGTCTATCCTGAGTCTGAAATCTACACAAAACGTTACTCACTAATATAATTTTGACAAGGTAATTTGTTATATTGAACAACTGCACGAGAGACGAGAGTTATGCTTTCCGAGAACAATCTAAATTATCGATGTTGGATTTTATCTTTTTAGTAGAGGGTCCATTTAAGACTTCGTCTTGGGGAGTGTTAAGAAATTCTTCCAGCGGAAGACTAGATAAGTCTAATGATGGGAACTAATATTCATTAATGAGCGAAGACACTTATATTAATGTCATGCCCGATTGAGAAATATATTTTCGGAATCAGAATACATCTAGGAGAGCGGAATGGGAATTTGAATGTTCGGGCAAGAGGGACATTTTGGTCGAGAAAGGGGGCGATCTGGGTGATGAGACTAAAGACCTTGGATATTGTTTCTTGTAGGGAAGAGAATGAGAGTTTTGCGTGGACAAATGACTTTTGTAAGCAACCTACATCCTTGATGTATGGTGAAGGGAGTGCCCTCGGCTCTGGACTATTTGAGACTGAGACACCGACGAATTAAGCTGGCCACGCTATTGGAGTTTGTGTTGGAGACAATCAATCATCAGGCGCCAACGAGGCTGGTACGAGTCTTGGAGGCTGGAAGCTGGGCCTCTCCGGGTGAGTAGTTCATTTCCAGACGATACCTCTTGAGGTGATCCAATTCATCTGTGAGAGAGATGGTGACGCTGGGTAGCTAAGTGAGAAGATAGTCTCAGGGCTTCTATTCAGCCTCGTGCATCAGTGTTAGATTGACTTTTAAAGAAGTATTTTTCGCCCAGTCAACTCTGGGAGGTGTTCGTGGTTGTAAGGCGAGCCTCTCGTCCAGAGTTGCTCTAAGGACATACACCCTCTTTTTTTAAAGCCGCCTGAAGACACGAGAAATAAAGTTACTTGTATGTTTGCGTGTCTTTTATCAGAATCTGTGTAATTGAACTTTTAAAAGCGGACCTATCTAAAAATAATTTCGAACCCTCCTGCTCTATGTTGTTTTTACCAGATTATCCTTGAAAAACTGCTTCTCTCCCAGCAAATATGGCAATAGGATTCAAATGTATTATCATTGGAACCTCTCTTTACGGGTGAGTTTTATAATGAATTTTCACACTTCTCTTCCCTTCTGTCATAAAATCTTTGCGTGGTATGTGCAGAGGTTAGTTTGGGGCGTTGTGGTCGGTGTTGTAGTGTTGTCACTCAAGTGCCATCTGCCACGCAGTACCTACTCGTTGGTCAAATTGCATTAATTGTTTCGTGCACCTTTCTTATCTTGAGCACGGAATATAAGCAATGCTATTAGAAGAAACAAAGACGTAATACACATGTTTTTATATTTCTGGAACTTATTTCGTGATCTAAAAAGGTATTTCTGTAACTAAGTCAGTATTCTCATGGCATCATCTTACGATCGACCAAGTAACTCACACTACTCCTCGCTTCATTTTTTCCCCTAACCTTTGGCACAACTTAGCAGCGCACAAGTTTGAACGTCTTAGAGATGTAAGGACCAACGAAAACCTTTATATTTTTAGGAATTTAGCCAAACATTTTTCTCGCCGCCTTATCTAGCGACCTCAAAATGTGGAGCATTCGCATGGAGTTAATATGTTTCCCTCCGCTTCCATCCCACGATATTCTATCGCATATCTAAGCTTTCAAAATCAGAATGCATTGTACAGTTGATAAGAACTATATTAGCACAAGTTTTGTCTGCATCTATGTTTATTTTTACTTTTGTTTATAACAGTGGAGTCAGACACATTGACTGTTATCGACATCATATGATGTTGCCTGATTTCAACGGAGTTTCATGAAGTCTGCCGTAATGTGATATTACCACGTCCCTCGTTTGTTCAACACGCTGGCAACGTAATATTACATCGACGCCAATTTTCACGATGTTCGCTGTAACGTCGGCATCGCTCGAAACGCAGAAATACTCGGATGAACAGAATGGATTGAATACTATGATACCTGCAAGGAATGTCTCATTGCTGCAGTGTCAACCCAGCATAATATTGGTAGAGAGCCGACCAATAATGAACGTTGTACGTTACAGTAAGTGTGTCCTGTGGACAGGGATGGGTGAGAACAGAGCCCGACAGAACAGGTGTCCTATGAAGTGGCGTATATAGCTAACTCATTTCTAACGTGCCTTGAATGTGTAAATATTTACCGTACTAAAAGTGTTACAAAACATGTTATTGAATAACACAAACGGTTTTTTCTCATAGTAATATGTTAATGTGAGAGAATGCTACTTTTGATATAAACAACGTTAAATTACTTGCATCCATGCCATGGTGATAACTGTTTCAGTTATCCTTTCATGGTTATGTGTAGGGGCAGTGATATTTCGCGAAAAGATTTCGAGACAAGATACAGTCCAAAGCACTGTAGGGTCGTCCAGCTTCTTTGATTGGCTAAAAAAATGTTTTGGCTCGTGTTAACAGTTTGCGCAGGAATCACGAAAGTTCAGTGTCGGAGTTACTTATTTCTGAGTGCCTTGGTCAAAGACGGACACGGCACCAGCAGCCAATGGAGGTATAACATAGGCTGAGGTGTGTATAGTATCGAAGTCTACTGTGTGCTCCGATTTTTACGTGAAAATTCACTGGCCCTAGTTATGTGTATAGCATGTTTGAATTTTGCGCAAACGTTAAGTGTTACAGATTTAAAATTTTATTTCGGGATATTTTCTTACACCATGTGAGGTACTGCTGTGGATTAAATCCTATTAAATCTGAAATTGTATAGTTATACACCAGACGTGTACTACACCGATTCCCAAGTAAGCTGTTGGGGAAAATAAATATTTCGATGATTTTCAAGATTTGAACAAAAACTAATCTCATGGAAGTTCATAATAGCGTTTGGTAGCTACGAAATTTGCTGATATTTAGTGTCAGCGGACATTTAACTTAAAAAAAGAATAAATAAGTATTATAATGTATAGTGTATCGTTCTTAAATATTACAAATTATTTTCAGTACAGTAAGTAAACTTTGCCATTTTCGATACAACGTACACAATCATTTTCAGTTTTAAATTTACACTTGCTAGTGAAAATTTACATGATCATTTCAGTAAATAATGCATTATGATTTCTCAGTCGGTATGATATAATTAGAACGGAAGTAAAATACATACCTAAAAAAAAAAAAATGTTTTTCACCACCGGGATATCTGAGTTACTATCTTGCCCAGGAGAAAGCACGGGATGAAAATACGCACTGCCCGTACAGAATATCTCGTTGTTACTTTGTAATGCACATGTCGCAGCGAATATCATTCAGGTGCAATTAAGCACATGTGGTGCAAAACTTTTTTTTTTTTTTTTTTAAGTAGGTGGTTTTTTTAATCAGACGTCGTGCATGGAAGCAGTCGATGTGTGAAAATTCTTCTGGACAGTCAGACGTTTATCTTCTCGAGTTACTGTGTGCTGACTATCTGAGGAATTGCGTGCGCGATAACTGGACCTATCTAACGCNGCTGAGGAATTGCGTGCGCGATAACTGGACCTATCTAACGCGGCGTGCGGCGTGATATGCAGATAAACTGCGTGTCGCTTTCAACAGGCCGGCCATTGTTCGTGATTGGCTGGCTTGCGACTGACACAAGTGGGTNACTGCGTGTCGCTTTCAACAGGCCGGCCATTGTTCGTGATTGGCTGGCTTGCGACTGACACAAGTGGGTCGCCCTCAATGTTTATCTTCCGGCTTTCAACTGCAGCTACCTCCCGTGGTCTCGCAACCGCCTGCCTTGTTCTGTTACGTCTGCGTCGTTATTATCAAATGCCTCCTCCCGCGCGTAGAGGCCGCTAGGGGGCTGTTTACATCTTACGCAAGCCCTCCATTCGACTGTTGTGCTCGCAGCCGATTGTAGGGAACCGTCCCCCAGAGGGCAGTTCTGTGCGACAGACGCAGAGACGGCGATTTCCAGCCATTGGAGTTATTGGATTCCGGTCGTCGCTGGCGCCTTACCGAAGGCTTTGAGAAATGGCTGAATGCGCGCACGTTAAAAGTCCCCGATTGGGAGAACTCTGTCAGATTATCAAGAGGGTGGCTTCTACGTTAGCACAGACTACTGAAAATACAGAGGTGAAATAGCTGCTTACTTAGCGAACTACAGGCCCTTACACAATTGGAAATTTAAGCATTTGACTTAACGTTTGTTCTCCGATACATTGTTTCCTACGGAGTTTCACGCAATGTAACTGTCAAATATAAAGTCAAGCATTCTTGACTTTACGATTTCGAAAAATTTTAAATTTAAATCAAGCAGCTATTTTGCTGAGAATCTAACAGGCATTATGTAGGATAAATATTTGTTTATTGTAGTGCGATTTTCGTCTCGGTATGTTAAACCAAGCTCCACTAAATTCAATAAATGGCAAAGAACGTAACGACGAGATATATGAACTTATATTTATGAATAAAGAAGACGAGCGAGTTTTTTTCTTTTGTTTTGAAATGAAATTTTAATATATAAGCCTGAGCCTATTTTAAAAAGAGGTACGTAAAATGCATTCCTGGATCATATTTAATGACTTACATAACAAGATACACATTTTAACAAATATTGCAGAACTGATTTCCAATCGTCTGCACTTCGAGCACACATTTGTATTGTGTATATCGGTGGTTTCGTCAAAGTAAACGACACCTAAATTTCAAACGTTAAGTTTTCTGTTGTGTAAGGGCCTTGCAGCCGTACGCGCTGGCAAAATGGCGCCGCCGGCCAGCGACATCTCGGAACGCCGCTCGCCAATCAGCGCCTGGTTACACATTCGCCAGCCAGCAGCCTAGCCAATAGGAAGCCTTCCGTGGCACGCAGTAGCAAATCGGTCGCAAGGGATCCCGCGCGCAGCCAACCAGAGAGAGGGTACGCGCATATCAAAGTAAACCACAACGCCATTTTGCCTCTGCGTAGTTATCGACTCTGCGGGGCAGCGGTGGCGTAGTGTCCACGGCGATCCATGTTCGATCCCCGGCCGGTTCACTCCCGGATTTTCGCATGTGGGAATCGTGTTGGACGATGCCGCTTGCCGGCGGGTCTTATCGGGGTACTCCCGTTCCCCCCGCCCTTGCATTCTAGCGCCGCTCCATTCTAGGGT
>NQII01001298.1:50418-123053 GCA_002778355.1 Clitarchus hookeri
TTTTTTTTTTTTTTTTTTTTTTTTTTTTTTTGCTCTTCAGTGTACATAAAACCTCTGAAGCCACATGGAGGATTGCGTAGCTTCTTTCCTGGGTTTGCGATACCTGTCGTTGCCACGACGGATATCTACCCTGGAACTAACCAGCCAGAACTCGGTTTAAGCAAACTTCTGACGTGATCCCTGTAACTAATTTTCTCAAATACTATTCTGAAAAGGTTTTTTCCTAAAATTAGCGAGGTTTCTCGATGCTACAGCGTTAAATGCTTCAATAACACGACTGCATGCAGTTTTCACGCAGATCACGTTTGCGTTGTTAAATGGAGCCTTGCTGCTGACGACTGCCGGAGATACCATAGGCTTTCACTGCCGTTGTCATCTACCAGGCTTCTGGGCTTGAACCACGTCCAGGATTTCTCGGACAAGAAACCACGGATGTGCCTCAAACCCAGAAACCCCGTAGTTGTAAAATTACTTAGTTGGTTTTCTCCTCTAGAACAAATTGCTTTCGAGAGGAAATTATTTTAATTAAATAGATCTAGGGTCTTTGACATGATTTTTTAACAGTTTAATTTTTTTTTTTAGTGAAGGGCTTTCTAAATTTACTAACGTTTGTTGGCTACATCACGGTTTGTGAGATAATTTCTTGCTAATATGTGATNTGAAGGGCTTTCTAAATTTACTAACGTTTGTTGGCTACATCACGGTTTGTGAGATAATTTCTTGCTAATATGTGATCAGTAGGGGCAGTGATATTTCGCGAAAATATTTCGAGACAAGATACAGTTCAAAGCACTGTAGAGTCGTCCAGCTTCTTTGATAGGCTGAAAATGTTCTGGCCCGCGTTAACCGATTGCGCACGAATCACAAAGGTTCATTACCGGAGTTACTTAGTCCTGGGTGGCTTGGTCAAAGACGGACACGGCACCAGCAGCCAATGGAAGTATAACAACAGCTGTGGTGTGTATATAGTATTTAAGTCTACTGTGTGCTCCGATTTTTACGCGAAAAGTCACTGGCCCTAGCTATCAGTGATATTAGTGAATGTAACTCTTTATTGAAATAAGTAAAAATGTAAACGTAGACCATTTTTTAAAATAATGAAGTGCAGAGAACAAGAGGAAACGTGCGTCCGGCAGACATCAGGGCATTCGTGTCTACATTCGACAAACTATGGGCACACTCCGCCTCCAGGGCACAACGGGAGCCAATCAGAAATCCTTACGGAAACACGCAGACGTAGCGTGGAATGGACTGCGAGGGAGGATATCGTCGCTGTCGGCGAGTGTCCAGGGGAGGAGGAACAGCGACCAGACGAGAATCTGGAGGTGATCCTCCTCTGGGCAGAGTGTCCGGAGTGCGAGACCGGGTGATTTCCTCAGCAAGTCACGTCCACTCCAACACTTAACACATCCTCCCTTATAATATTTTTCTTACGTTAGCCCCACAGCTGTATGTATTTTTGAAAAGGTGTATACAGTATATAGTAAATTAATAAATACTTAATATGTGGTTTGATTTATAATCCTCTTATTTTTATTGATCTACAGTACCGCTACAAACTGTGTATCCCTTATACCTAGGGCCACTGACTTTTCGCGTAAAAATCGGAGCACACAGTAGACTTCAATACTATATACACACCTCAGCTGTTGTTGTACCTCCATTGGCTGGTGGTGCCGTGTCCGTCTTCGACCAAGCCACTCGGGACTAAGTAACTCCGATAATGAACCTTCGTGATTCGTGCGCAAACGGTTAGCACGTGTCAGAACATTATTTAGTCAATCAAAGAAGCTGGACGACCCTACAGTGCTTTGGGCTCTATCTTGTCTCGAAATCTTTGCGCGAAATGTCACTGNTGAAGGGCTTTCTAAATTTACTAACGTTTGTTGGCTACATCACGGTTTGTGAGATAATTTCTTGCTAATATGTGACCAGTAGGGGCAGTGATATTTCGCGAAAATATTTCCAGACGAGATACAGTTCAAAGCACTGTAGAGTCGTCCAGCTTCTTTGATTGGCTGAAAATGTTCTGGCCCGTGTTAACCGTTTGCGCACGAATCACGAAGGTTCAGTGTCGGAGTTACTTAGTCCTGGGTGGCTTGGTCAAAGACGGACACGGCACCAGCAGCCAATGGAGGTATAACAACAGCTGTGGTGTGTATATAGTATTTAAGTCTACTGTGTGCTCCGATTTTTACGCGAAAAGTCACTGGCCCTAGCTATCAGTGATATTAGTGAATGTAACTCTTTATTGAAATAAGTAAAAATGCAAACGTAGAACATTTTTTAAAATAATGAAGTGCAGAGAACAAGAGGAAACGTGCGTCCGGCAGACATCAGGGCATTCGTGTCTACATTCGACAAACTATGGGCACACTCCGCCTCCAGGGCACAACGGGAGCCAATCAGAAATGCTTACGGAAACACGCAGACGTAGCGTGGAATGGACTGCGAGGGAGGATATCGTCGCTGTAGGCGAGTGTCCAGGGGAGGAGGAACAGCAACCAGACGAGAATCTGGAGGTGATCCTCCTCTGGGCAGAGTGTCCGGAGTGCGAGACCGGGTGAGTTCCTCAGCAAGTCACGTCCACTCCAACACTTAACACATCCTCCCTTATAATATTTTTCTTCCGTTAGCCCCACAGCTGTATGTATTTTTGAAAAGGTGTATACAGTATATAGTAAATTAATAAATACTTAATATGTGGTTTGATTTATAATCCTCATATTTTTATTAATCTACAGTACCGCTACAAACTGTGTATCCCTTATACCTAGGGCCACTGACTTTTCGCGTAAAAATCGGAGCACACAGTAGACTTCAATACTATATACACACCTCAGCTGTTGTTATACCTCCACTGGCTGGTGGTGCCGTGTCCGTCTTTGACCAAGCCGCTCGGGACTATGTAACTCCGACACTGAACATTGGTGATTCGTGCGCAAACGGTTAGCACGTGTCAGAACATTATTTAGTCAATCAATGAAGCTGGACGACCCTACAGTGCTTTGGGCTCTATCTTGTCTCGAAATCTTTGCGCGAAATGTCACTGCCCCTACTNAAGCTGGACGACCCTACAGTGCTTTGGGCTCTATCTTGTCTCGAAATCTTTGCGCGAAATGTCACTGCCCCTACTTATACCGTTTCTAGTCTCGCCGGAGTTAGAGCACAACAACTAGTAATTTACAAACTTAATATTGTTCAGGTGAGCGGAAATTATTTTCCCTCGCCCGATTCCATCCTTTTGCGGTCCGTTGTATACGAAGATCATTAATATTGTTCACGGTGAGCGGAAATTATTTTCCCTCGCCTGCTTTCGTTCTTTGCGGTAACGCTCTATACGATGCACAGTTAGATTGTTTTAAGTCTCGCTAGTAACGGAAGAAAATAAAGGTTTTTTTTTTTTGCTTCGAGAGTTAGTAACAGAAACGCAGCGGAATCGATCCAGTGGGCCTTCCTCCGGCGGAGGAATTGCACGTCCATTGTAACCCTCTTCAGGCGTCCAGACAGCGGATTCAGCTGGCGATCGCCGCTGCCCGCTCGAGTGGAAGGGAGCCACTGGAGTAGAAAGCAGAATTGCGAGACGAGTTCCTGCCCTCTTTGTGCGCTCCACCGGTGATGAGACAAGTTCCCAGAACACGGGGAGGAGGCAGCACTCGGTCCAGCGGGAGGCTCTGAGGGCTTGGTGAAAGGAGCGCAGTGCAATTCTTATAACAAGAGCAGTTTCCAGTGGATCACAGCACATCGCTGAACGGCATTCAGATACACTATACGCACTACCAACATTTTCAGAAAAGGTATATTTGTGTTACATACGAATAGGGCCAGTGACTTATCGCGTAAAAATCGGAGCACACAGTAGACTTCAATACTATCTACACACTTCAGCTGTTGTTATATACCTCAATTGGCCGCTTGTGCCGTGTCCGACTTTGACCAAGCCACTCGGGACTAAGTAACTCCGACANTTGTTATATACCTCAATTGGCCGCTTGTGCCGTGTCCGACTTTGACCAAGCCACTCGGGACTAAGTAACTCCGACACTGAACCTCCGTGATTCGCGCGCAAACGGTTAACACGGGCCAGAACATTTTTTAGTCAATCAAAGAAGCTGGACGACCCTACAGTGCTTTGAACTGTATCTTGTCTCGAAATCTTTTCGCGAAATATCACTGCCCCTACATATGAAAGAATCGCAACAGTGCATGTAAAATTCCAAAATCATCAGGTTTAGCCGTCCATTTTGAAACTGTACGCATGATTATTTCCCACGGCGCTCATGTAGATCCCGTCTAAACGTTCCAACATATAAAAGTAGACGCACCTTAAAATAAATAGTATTTTGAGACATAAACCCAACTAAATTGTGTACATTACGCATGTGTAGGTAATTGCCGGTCTGTACTGCACACTGCGTAACTCAATGATTAGGGGCAGTGGTATTTCACGAAAAGATTTCGAGACAAGATACAGTCCAAAGCACTGTAAGGTCGTCCAGCTTCTTTGATTGGCTAAAAAATGTTCTGGCCCTTGTTAACCGTTTGCGCAGGAATCACGAAGGTTCAGTGTCGGAGTTACTTAGTTCTGAGTGGCTTGGTCAAAGACGGACATGGCACCAGCAGCCAATGGAGGTATAACAACGGCTGAGGTGTGTATATAGTATTGAAGTCTACTGTGTGCTCCGATTTTTACGCGAAAAGTCACTAGCCCTATCAATGATCAATAATTTTACTTGTGGGTAAATGATTCGCAAACAGTCTTTCTGGCCTGGGTCATATCTGACTCGTATAACTGTGGCCGAACGTAGCCTACAGCTCATTGGCTGTGACAACGGAACAAGGGTTGTGTCCACTTAAGTACAGTACGCATCACAAATATTTGTGTTCGCAACACATGAAACAGTAAATTAAAGTGGGTTTGAAAGCAGTAACTTGCTCCTCTGTGATTGGCTTCAATTAAAACTGCAATACTCCAGTTCTGGTTTCCGTATTTACTCCTGTAAATGAATGTAAATGAATGGTAATGTAAAATAACGCCATGTGTTTTTTTAAATTTGTCTTCTTTGTTTTATTAAGATTATTTTAGTTGTTTTAAGTTTTTTACAATATTTGCACTTAAGATTCTTTTTGCATTCAATAACGATTTATATCACTCCTAGTGTTTGCACAAATAGCCGTATAACGGTTTTATGTTGTCTGGGGGCCAGTGTAGTAGAACAATTTCTGGAAGTGTATTAAAAGCACGTATCTTGTAATTTTACAAACTAGTAATTTTACAAACTAGTAATTTTACAAGATAGATTTTGTACTGTTACAAACGTTCGTAAAATTACAATTTCTCAGCAAAAATTACTAATTTTACGGTGATTTTTTTTTTATCTGGAAGTCAAAATTAAACGTTATGCATCACTGAAATTCAGAAAAAAGCAAAAATAAATTATACAAAATGATTAATCGCGATAGGGCTTGCTCCAAATGGTATCGGACCACGTTGGCATTGACCCTAGACAACATTTTAAACGCTCCAAGGTCACGTCCAGCCGTAAGAAAGCATTGCAACTGCGTTGGAAAATAGCACAAACAAGCTTTTTCGTTTGCTCTCTTTCCTCAGAATTTCAAGCAGCGGTGATCAACTATTTAGTTTTAATACAGTAAACATTTGAGAAAAGATGCAGCATTGTTGCTATTCTTTAACCCCTTCGGTCACGCATTAATTTGTAAACCGAAGTGTTGCAATCGTGTACTATCTTAACGAGCACTGTAGTTGTGTCTAGTGCGCTTATTGCATCCACTGAGCCACACGCTGGGCGCTCAAAGACGTTATGGTCGGCCGTTCACAAATGGGAGGCGCGTTAACGTTGGCAAATCGCATTACCCATGCGCGAAGACTCTACAGGCACTGGGTACTGATGCCTCATNGGTATAACAACGGCTGAGGTGTGTATATAGTATTGAAGTCTACTGTGTGCTCCGATTTTTACGCGAAAAGTCACTAGCCCTATCAATGATCAATAATTTTACTTGTGGGTAAATGATTCGCAAACAGTCTTTCTGGCCTGGGTCATATCTGACTCGTATAACTGTGGCCGAACGTAGCCTACAGCTCATTGGCTGTGACAACGGAACAAGGGTTGTGTCCACTTAAGTACAGTACGCATCACAAATATTTGTGTTCGCAACACATGAAACAGTAAATTAAAGTGGGTTTGAAAGCAGTAACTTGCTCCTCTGTGATTGGCTTCAATTAAAACTGCAATACTCCAGTTCTGGTTTCCGTATTTACTCCTGTAAATGAATGTAAATGAATGGTAATGTAAAATAACGCCATGTGTTTTTTTAAATTTGTCTTCTTTGTTTTATTNGTAATGTAAAATAACGTCATGTGTTTTTTTTAATTTGTCTTCTTTGTTTTATTAAGATTATTTGAGTTGTTTTAAGTTTTTTACAAATATTTGCACTTAAGATTCTTTTTGCATTCAATAACGATTTATATCACTCCTAGGGTTTGCACAAATAGCCGTATAACGGTTTTATGTTGTCTGGGGGCCAGTGTAGTAGAACAATTTCTGGAAGTGTATTAAAAGCACGTATCTTGTAATTTTACAAACTAGTAATTTTACAAGATAGATTTTGTACTGTTACAAACGTTCGTAAAATTACAATATCTCAGTAAAAATTACTAATTTTACGGTGATTTTTTTTTTATCTGGAAGTCAAAATTAAACGTTATGCATCACTGAAATTCAGAAAAAAGCAAAAATAAATTATACAAAATGATTAATCGCGATAGGGCTTGCTCCAAATGGTATCGGACCACGTTGGCATTGACCCTAGACAACATTTTAAACGCTCCAAGGTCACGTCCAGCCGTAAGAAAGCATTGCAACTGCGTTGGAAAATAGCACAAACAAGCTTTTTCGTTTGCTCTCTTTCCTCAGAATTTCAAGCAGCGGTGATCAACTATTTAGTTTTAATACAGTAAAATTTTGAGGAAAGATGCAGCGTTGTTGCTATAGTTTAACCCCTTCGGTCACGCATTAATTTGTAAACCGAAGTGTTGCAATCGTGTACTATCTTAACGAGCACTGTAGTTGTGTCTAGTGCGCTTATTGCATCCACTGAGCCACACGCTGGGTGCTCAAAGGCGTTATGGTCGGCCGTTCACAAACGGGAGGCGCGTTAACGTTGGCAAATCGCATTACCCATGCGCGAAGACTCTACAGGCACTGGGTACTGATGCCTCATTATATACAGCACTGTCCATAAATATCCTTCATGTGCAGCGTGTCCTCGATAGTGGACGTGTCGACTGAACGGGTTGAAACACTCTTTTTGCAGATGAATATCGCAAACAGATAGCTACTTACAGCGAATTTGGCTGAAGTTGGTACTTTTCAACGGCCACATTTATTTTTGAATAATCAAATCTACAATTTGGCAAAAAAATAATCGTTTTTACCCTAAAAAAAATATTTACTTTTAAATATTTCATACTTTTTTTTTTTTAATTAGGATATACACGATTGCTTACAATCAAGGGAGGCTCCTTTAGATACCGAATAACATCTAAGACCTCAAGATAATCCACGAATGGCTTGACTGATTTGAGTACACAATCAAAATTGTATAGCTTTTCAGCTAAATGATCAAATATAAATAATTTCCACATGTAGATCTGTGTTAAGTATACTGTTACATCCCCCCCCCCCTACAACCCTGTACAAATGAGGATTCCAAAGAGAGTGCTTTTAAAATATAGGAAGAGAAAAAAGCAGGAGGGTAAGTCCGCGAAGTTTAAAATTACCTGACCGGTTTTGAGTATACGCCAGACAGAAAATGTATCAATGTAACGTGAGGAACGATGCAAGGCAACACCATCCCACCCGTGCTACGTAAATTACTTTACGGTGCTATATTTAACCTAAACTTATTCAGCGTTCCAACATAAATTTTCCTTGTTTGCTACATCTCCAATTACGACACAGCTGGTACTGAATTTCAAAACGAGTGTTTGCTAATCGTGTTGATGAACACAATGTGATTTTAAGCTTGTGTTTTCAGTCGCTGTTACTATAGCCCACCACACACACACTTCCCAGGCTATGCATGCAGAGCAGCATACGCTTCGCAAGGTCAACACGATGAAGCTAATAAGGTCTAGAGATGAGTGACGACCTTGGTCGTTTGTGCACAATATCGAGGCGATTTTTGGTGCAGTAAGACCTCGTATGTTTTCTTAATATTTGCATTCACAAATAAATACAATCACCTCAGTTAGATAATTATTTTTTTTTGCCAACACTATTTAAAATACTCTAAGTCAAATTTATTTGAAAATGATTTGTTGCTCTACAATAGTACGATATTATGCCTACAATTTGTATAATATGAAAAACCTCTATACGTAGATTTTAAAGATAAAGATTAAATTTAATAACACATTACTCAAATCACGATTTGTGGTGGAAAAATGTATAGCATAAATTTTACTTCAATAATTCGTATGAATTGACGTCCAAAAATTAAAACCCTAGAAATTGCAAGAAAGTAACATTATTCATGAATCTCGTGTACGTAATATCTGACCATATGCTTGCAAGTAAATAATTTAAGATGTGATAGCTGCTTCCTTCATTTTGAATGCCTGTCTGGTGTTTTATCACTGATATTTTATGTAATTTCAACGTACAAGAGCCGGAATTAATTTATATAGTAACTGCATGTCACCTAATTTCAAAGCAAAAAATATGTACCAATAAATGTATGGAACCTTCTGTTCAAGAAGAAATCCTGCTGTGTTGATAATATTTTGGTTACATTGACGCCTGAGGGGCGTGTCTGAGTTCGTAAAGGATGGAGGTCTTAATAAAAATGAAAGAACTAAATTTGATATATAATTTATTCACACAACTATTATTTACAGCATTAAATTATCTATCTCCACTCCTTCTCTTTTTGGTTCTCAGTTTGCGCAATATTTCAAATCTAATTAACATCCGTCTCAATGTGTCTGCTCACAGTCAATAACTCATACTCGTAATTAACACACGTTCAGTATGTCTGTTGCAATCATTTGCAATGCCTTTCACTCATGCATCTAGTCCAATAGATCAACCTGCCGGCTGCACTCTTCACTGCTTGATACTCGCAGTCGCAGATTTCCCTTCCGCTAGTCACTTCCCTCGCCGCTCGTCGTCTATCGCAGAAACTAAGCCACTCATCCACTCAACTACTCCGGCCCTGAGGCCCGTCGCACTATTTACACTCTGCTGGCCTTGATCTGGAAGGTTCACCACACCCCGAGTCACACTGAGTGAAAAATTTCCGAGTGGTTTGCGGCTCTAATTTCTGAGAGATACAGAAACTCAATACAACCAAGGTAAGCAGCGCGTGCCGCAAAAAGGATCATTGTGCCGGCTAACTTTTTGTAACAGATAAGCGGTTCCTGGGTATCGCTTCCTTGTCATTAAAAACATTCCATTGATTTGCCACCGCCTCTAAAATGTTACTGCTATGTCCTTCATTTCCACTCTCTCGCGCGGATTAAAGCAGCGAGTGCGTAACAATATTATTATTTTAGACTACTCGTAGCCGTAATAATATTTGCCAAAATATTTGCGTAAAAACGGCGGAAATTTTCACGGTAAGCAATGTAGAACGACACGTAGAACCTACCGCACAAACTACTGTGACTGCTAAATCTCAAAATTTGAGCTGACTTCTTCAGAGAAGTTCTCGGGGGAAAAGAACAATTTCCAATTTTTTTATTTCGTCAGCCGAAGCAATATTGTTCGTAGTTGACGTGTGGCAGTAGTCCCAAAAACTTATTTACAGCATAAATGTTTTCATGTTTTTTTTTTCGAAGGATCTATTTCCGTACATCTTTGAAACTGAGGCATGAATATGTAACACAGTTCCGTAATTAAAGTATGGTAGGTTACCATCTGTAGTATTTATAAAAATAAGTGTTCGTGAAAAATATTTACGTCTCTTTCACTATTTGCATGCAACCTTGCCTCCAAATTACTAAAACTTTAAAATTGCCACTGAACCATCTCAGACTTTTACGGAAAAATGCCGTTAATGTACGGAAACAGAGCTCGCAGTAACCGAGGCACAGAACTGATATCCACGTACTGTACACAACATAAGGAACGTTCTCTGTCAGCTAGGAACATTTCAGAGGCAACACGGAGTCGTCACCAACGCCGCAATCAGAAAACGACGGTTCAGCGACAGTTCAAGCATTCTCGCCTCGTACTCGTGTAACTTAAATTACTATTAAAGTTATCACAAACTGCCTGTAACCAACAGAAGCATTTCAAAATCGGCACAATGACGAGGAACTGAACCATTTTTGTTGCCTCAGCAACATAACAATTTTAGGTTACTCGCAGTTTTCAGTGTGAGAACACCTGTAGTTCAGTTAACCAATCGTTAACCTCGCACCTTATTTTAACGTTCGGAATCATGTTGGAGAAAAAATAAAAATTAGATTTAATTCACACATTGATAGGACGTTGCGTTANTAAAAATAAAAATTAGATTTAATTCACACATTGATAGGACGTTGCGTTAAGTGTAAAGAATTGATGTTACTGACGATGTGTAAATTATATTATTACAAAAGTAACTTCCGTAAATTTACGACGAGTAAAATAAATTAATTCTGTAATTTTTCCTCGGACATTTTAAAGTGTGTAACAATTTTTATCAATCCATGTATAATAGTAGGNTAAATTAATTCTGTAATTTTTCCTCGGACATTTTAAAGTGTGTAACAATTTTTATCAATCCATGTATAATAGTAGGCACCTGTTTGAGAGACCGACACACTGAACGTTTTGACAGCTGCAAAATGGGGAAGGTAAAATAAAAAGCGTCAATATTTGTCGGCCAAAATTATGGTTTGAGCTACCTATCCCTCTGGATGATTAAAATTCAGTCAAAGTGCGGGTATCATAGTTCCTTCTTTGTCATCTAATTAAAAATAATATATTTTGGACGATTTTGAGTGTCTCTGGCTAACAAGGAGTCATCTGAGGACACGTGCTGTCCAGATAATTATTTCTTGTTTTCTTATTTCATTACGAATTTTTCGCGTTCTTTGTCATTCTTTTCCGACATTCTCAGTGTATCTAGATGTTGCCGCTGAACGTGGATATTTTTCACAATCTTTATCATCTTGGCACTCCTTGTTGCCCCTTCTCCCTTCCCCCGGTGATGCTGTTACTTTTAGGATTCTGGGTGTATTTTTAAGTCGACTCTATGTCGTGATGGGTTTTCTCAAGACTGGCTGAGCATCGCTTGCCTTGAAGATTACGAGAAAAGTAACGAGGAAACTTCGTCTAAAACGCGAACAACGCGGACATTATCTCGATATAGCTCTTTCAAAAGTGCGTCTGTTTGATGGAAAATTCCATCACTATTTATTCCGGCCAGCGATTTTCTTATTACTGCCGTAGAATAAAAGTATACTTTCGAGATTCTTGTTTTCCGTAAGTNTTTATTCCGGCCAGCGATTTTCTTATTACTGCCGTAGAATAAAAGTATACTTTCGAGATTCTTGTTTTCCGTAAGTTATTTGGAGTTTATTTGGACTTTTGTGGTTTTGCCTTCCCCGCGAGGAAGACTGGTAATGCGAATAGGAAGCAAATGCATACATTTAAAGAAGGTTTACCTTCTGTGATATGACTGGCCATCGAGATGTTGCTTCAATTTTTTTTTACTTAAATTATTGTTGCGTGCGAAAACANTTTATTCCGGCCAGCGATTTTCTTATTACTGCCGTAGAATAAAAGTATACTTTCGAGATTCTTGTTTTCCGTAAGATATTTTGGAGTTTATATGGACTTTTGTGGTTTTGCCTTCCCCGCGAGGAAGACTGGTAATGCGAATAGGAAGCAAATGCAGACATTTAAAGAAGGTTTTCCTTCTGTGATATGACTGGCCATCGAGATGTTGCTTCAATTTTTTTTTACTTAAATTATTGTTGCGTGCGAAAACANCCTTCTGTGATATGACTGGCCATCGAGATGTTGCTTCAATTTTTTTTTACTTAAATTATTGTTGCGTGCGAAAACACGGAGTTTTAAGGTGCATACAGTAGGATTCCTTGGAGTCTATTTAATTTAAACTGATCGGAAGATATAATACAACTGAACTTATTCGAGTAGAGAGGTTTGGGTGGCTTTTAACACCGATCTCTTGAGAGCCGATGAGTGTGAAGCGAGGTGAGTGTGGAACAGTGCGGGAAGGCATGGGCGTTGGGAGAACCCCGAGAAAACCCGGAGACCAGCAGCATCGTCCATTACGATTCCCACATGTGAAAATCCGGGAGCGACCCCACCGGGAATCGAACCCGGTTCCCACATAGGAGGGAGGCGAGCAGTCTGACCATTACACCACTGCGGCCCGCGCATTTAAGGCGACCTTTCAAGTGATTCGGATGAATACTGGTATTTTTTGTTGACTCGCTTGAGGTGGTGTATATACAAAGTGTAACTTCTAAAAACATTTTTTTCGATAGGGTTTCAGAGTTCCGAAAAAAATAATTGTGTGATTTTGGCTGGGATAGTGAAGACTTTGGGAGCCGCATCTTTGTTTTCTGTGAAGCGAGTGGTGACCTTGAAGTCGCTGCAACTTTGACGCGGTCTGAAGAACTTAGGAGCAGTTGCCGGCCATGTGGCAAGCTTCACTCGCGCCCTCGTCTCTCTTGTTTGTATNGGGGGGGGGGGATGTGTGTGTTCGGCAGGAGTGTTGTTGGCAAGGTTGTGGGAGGGTAGAAGTTGTTCCCGTCGACGGCCCCAGATGCAGAACTTCAGTTGCCATGGGGACGGACGTGGTGGTGTAGTGGTTACACCGCTCGCCTCCCTCCTTAAGAGAGGACCGGGTTCGATTTCCGGCCGTTTTCGCTCCCGGATTTTCGCATGTTGGAGTCGTGCCGGATGATACCGCTGGTCGACGGGTTTTCTCGGGGATCTCCCGTCTTCCCGCCGTTTTGTTCCGGCTCTGCTCCACACCCGCCTCGTTTCGCCCTCGTCGGCTCTCAAGACCTCGCTGTTAAGAGCCGCCCAAACCTTTCCATCACTGTGACCTTCAGCCACCATATTCACTGTGAAACACAGTAACTGAAGGGAATGGTGCATGAAAGTCTTACATTTATAGGCTGTTTGCGGTAAACTGGGCACTTTTCAAAACCCGTCTTGAGATCTACTTGTATGCACATTGTGTATTCTTCCACCATATGTAAAAATTAACATTGCCATGCACCTGATCGCTTTATCCAGTCGTCGGTCAAGTAAAATGTGAAATTATTAGAAAAGTAAATGTTTTACATATTTGCTAAATCTTAATCCTACAGATATTTTAAAAAAACAGACATAAAAATAAATCCTTTCAGTTTTCACAAATGTTAACCTGACATATGTAATTCAGTATGAATACATGGGACTTGTTTCCTTCCGCTATTACCAACTTCGCTGGGCGCACGCCAGTTGATGTGATCTTTATAATATACGCAGGTGTAGGGGCAGTGACATTTTTCAAAGGTTGATTTCAAAAGTGCTCAATTAGCTGTGTGTGAACAACCTATAACAAGAAGTTGGCCGCGATAAGTTGTGCTGTGGATAAGCCGCTCGTCAGTGTCGCCCTCGTTCCCGTGCCTTCCACGGATACTTACCTTCGCCGGACCGTCAATATCCCGCCAGTGTCACCTTGAACTCTCGCTGGGGTGCCAGCTCGAGGTAAAGCTTTCAGAACAAATTCCCATGGGAGTTTCTGAGTGCTGCTGCGTCGTTCTGCCGTCACGACGCACAGCGCCGGCTAACAGAGGAGCGGGAAAGTGCACAAGGGTGACTCTAGCTTGAAGACTCGCGTCGTAGAGAAGGAAAACCCCCGTGGTGCGGTGCAAGTGGAAGTTTTGTTTTGTCCGGGAACGATTGCTAACTATAACAATAGGAACACCTTACGATATCTGCAATGTGTAGATCGATTCCACTAATACATTTTTTCCCTGCCATGTGAAATTAACTTTCCTTGTTTCACAAGTTTAAAGGATTAAAATACACAGCAATTCTTCACTCTCCTAGGCCAAGCGAGGTTCGTCATATTCTAAAGCATGGATAAATATCTGCCTGTAACCACAAAGAAAAATTACGATGCATTCCAAAACAGCGTAAAGGGAGTGCAACACAATTCTGGCAACTGGAGATCTAGCTTAAACGAAGGGATAAGCAAATATACGATATTCACGGTAAAGTGAGCACTTCTGTAAGTCCTCTCATTTGAAATAATAGTCAATTAATACATTTTATTATAGCCTTAGACGTTAAATTTTGAGTCCGGTGAAATGTATGCACTGTGTTATTACTTACATGTCAATATTTATTTTAAAAAGTTGTGGACGGATAAAAACATCTGACAGGAAAAAAGTAACTAAGGCCTCAAAAGCGCTCACTTTAAAGCGGACAGCCAATAAAGTAGTTGCTCCTAACATAGCAATGCAAAGAGGTTCCCAAATATACACGCTCGAAGATAAAATGTCTTTATTTAACGCGCTTGCTGTACGCCAGTGTAAGACCGTGTCTGATAACACGAATTGTCATCTGTTCTATAGAGTAATGGTTACCACGCAAGGAACTTATGTGACTTTTGTAGTTTTTAGTCTTGCTTAGTTGTTCTGGCAAGGCATATTCATGTACNTACCACGCAAGGAACTTATGTGACTTTTGTAGTTTTTAGTCTTGCTTAGTTGTTCTGGCAAGGCATATTCATGTACACCGTTAAAGTAACTCACTTGATAACGAAGACGACACGTTGTTTTAGCCATGGCATTGATTTTCGTTTGCACACGTCTGCTAACCGTTTTTAAAGTAATTACATAGTAAAATTGTTTGGAAATTATACTGGTTAAATATGTGTTCAAACACAAACCTTTGTAAAAATGCAATAATTTCTCTCGTAAAATTTCTTTTTCGTATCGTTACAAGAGCCGTATTTCTAATATATAAAAGAAAAATTTTTTTTTTGCCAGTAATCGCTTCATGTAACGAAATTGAAGTTGCATTTCACTGTATGACGTGCTGTACAATAAATATCATTGGAATGGGAAAAGTGTCCTCGAAACATATTTATAGTGTAGTAAATGTCGTTGCTTTAGCTTACTTTCACAGTGAAGATAGCTCCACGTGATAGTACAGCCATGTGTGCATCGTAAGAATTGTATGTATTTTCTCAAAGAATTCTTTGTAAATTAGTTTCCAAGATTATTGTTTCAATGCTAAAAGTAAACATATCGAATTTTACGAAACGTTAATGTGGGATGTCTAAAAAAAAAATGTTTTTTTTTTTTTTGCAGCAAGTATTGTAGACTTCCAAGTTTATTACGGATATGAAGCTACATAAACAATTCCGTATGTTTTGTAAAGATACGGTACTTCAGTTGTAGAACAAAAAAAAAAAAATTTTTATTTGGCAACTGGTGGTTTTCAAATAATTGTTTGTAAACTGCAAAAAGTTTACCGTGTATTCCCCTTCGCTCAATACTTTTTATTACCAATCGAATGGAACATAATAATTTTTCGGTATGTGATATAAGTAATGTCAGTAAACCTCATTCCGTAGAAAACGTTCATGAAACAATAAATTCTCAATTATAGCACTGTAACTCTGAAAAGGGCATTCCGCTTACTTATTTTCATTTCGTTCTGTAGTGCAGCAATTCTCATAGTCACCAACTTCATTCTTTCCTAGGAATGATCTCATCTTCCCTTTGAAAACAACAAGTATTGCTACTGAGGTCATGTGATAAAATGCCTGTGACGGAAATACAAGGGTTGCTAAGGCGATTCTCAGTGCCCTCATGTGTATTATTCGTTTAAATAATTGTAATTCTCATTTTCACTTCCATCTTGTTCGTTGAATTTGTTTTAAAGAGAAAAGTAAGGTATTCATTTCTAAACAATACGGGATTAAATACATGCTTCTAATTTGTAATTTTACAAATAGTGCCTACATATCTTGTATGTTTACTAAGGCTATTGCTTTTCCAAAACATTTTTTTTAGTACAAAAAAGATTATTTTGGCAACAGGGTTTCCAAAGATATTTGTTTTAAAATAACAAATATAATACATAGTATAATTTACAATGTATTGTTCTAGGGATAACAGCACAAATTCTCAAATAATATATAACTTATTAACCTTGTTCTTGTCGGAATGTACTGAAAAACCTTCCCCCACACTAAGTCGCTAAATGGTCTAGCACAGATTTAGTATCTGCATAATTAACAAAGCGGCGTGCGTGAAAGGTCGCTGGTAAATACGAAACAATTCTTCGCCGTGACAGCGTTCTCGGGGCACGCTACCAAACTAATTACTCGCAAGCATAGCTCGCTTGAACTTTGCGTAAATTACAGCCACGTTCCACGCGATTTCTTGCCAAGAAAAATACAAACTTGCCAGCAGTTCGCGCGCGGACGTTCAGGTTTAGTTTATGAGCCCGAACTTTGACTGAGTTTTGCAGTTCATCCGCTTGTAGCTTAAAACTTCACTAGCCCAATGTTTCTGAACACATGACTTAACTCAGTTTATATTATGACTCTGTGTTTCAAAGATGAATTGAAATAGTTTCAGCTACTCTTTGGAGTTGATGATTTTTTTTTAAAAAGCCGTATCACCACGAATGAAGAATTCTTTAACTTTTTTTTTGCTTTCTATTTTGCTATGAATAAATATTTACAAAATAAGCCTATGCTGTGTTAGATATTTGCGGTATTTTTTTTAACGAAAANAGTTTTGGCTTACTATTTTGCTATGAATAAATATTTACAAAATAAGCCTATGCTGTGTTAGATATTTGCGGTATTTTTTTTAACGAAAATGTGACAACTTAACTGTCCCAGTAACACAGTCAATATATATAAGGCCCAATAAATTTTAGGATTTGTTTTTTTATAATTTTACATTAGTAAATAATAAATGAAAGAAAAATTTTTCTGAAATATATTTTATCGTATTAATTATGTTTTGTTGAACAAATAAATATTCCTAACAGGTGCTCACAAAAAAAATATTTGAAGTAATAATACCTTTAATTATGCATTATTAATTCTCTCAAAACTAATTTAAACGTCCAGGTATCGATACAAATTCTACTCTTTTTTTGCATAAGTTCGGATAGGCATTATTGAGCTGTTAAATCTTTTGTTTCTGTGATAACTTACTTTGTAGAGCAATAATTTTTGTACCGCAAGCATAATCATTACGATCCCAAAATCTGAGTGTAAGTTTTTCTGTAATTCTCACCAATAAATAAGCGACAAACAGTTATTCACAATTTTGTGTATTTATTAATTATTTCGTTTAAAGAAAAAATATTAAATTATAGGTGTTGCAAGTAACAAATGTTTGCTTGAAACTGTACTATGGTGTCACTATGGCGCTCTGTCATATGTCGCGACTGAGAAAAATGTGTTTGAGCTTGATGTTATTGGCAGAAAATGCTAACGAGACAACTAAATAGATTCGTATCCGCAAAGGTTGTCTCCCACAACGTAACACAGCTTCCCTCATCAGCCACTGCTACGTGAGATCTGTTTTTGCTCTCCAACTTCCAGGCAAATGTTCATATATTGTTATCTGTATCCCTCGCTCTTAAAATGAGTTCGTGGTAGCACTTTTGATATATAATTATGGCTGATTTTATTATTTTTAAATACCTAGGATAATTATAAATTAAGGTTGATATACCAAAATGAGAATATGCAAGTTGTATTTTATTATTATTTTTTAACTAAATACAAATATGATTAATATGTCTAAAGAAAAATACATTTTTTAGATATTTATTTCAAAAGTTGACAAATAATGCATAGATTAATCATTACTTGGATATTACATTTTATCCCAATATTTTACTAAACAACATGTTGACAAGTTGCATTAAATTCTCACTGCATTGCGAACAACAAGGNCATTTTATCCCAATATTTTACTAAACAACATGTTGACAAGTTGCATTAAATTCTCACTGCATTGCGAACAACAAGGTTTATTCCTTTTACAGTCGGAGAAAAACGTTTTGTCAAATTAAACAGTTTTCTTTTGGTGCAGCCAAATTAATTGTTTGCATGGGGAGGCAATGAAATACTCTGCTGTTGAAATCAAATTATTTCGCTGCCCTTATTTTNCCAAATTAATTGTTTGCATGGGGAGGCAATGAAATACTCTGCTGTTGAAATCAAATTATTTCGCTGCCCTTATTTTCTCGGAATAATTATCTGATTGAAGCAACTAAAGATTTGTCTATCTCCACGTGCATTAAACAGTTGCGGCTTATATAAAAAAAATTGTAAGCGCGATCGAGATTCGAACCTAGATCAACTGTGCGCCCGTGCGCTACGCTTTGGCGACCTTAGCTAATATATTATTTTTAAGTTGACTTTATTGACTTTATTGGCCCATTCATTTTCCTTTTGGACATAGCGTGTGTGACGTTAGAAGGTGTGAGTGTATTGTGCCGTGTGACAAGCTCAAGTAATATACCGACTTGATGATAAACTCTCAGTACACAAGTGCGCGGCATGCGAAATGAACATCAGCCGCGGAGGAACCGGGGTGCGAACTCGATACCCTCCGAATACAAGTCGGCCACTCCGCTCCTGAACTATGAGGGAGGGCAGAGCTAAAGTGACTACTTAAGAAATCGGACTGCATTTAAATACGTATATTTCAAATACTGAACATCAGCCGCGGGGGAACCGGGGTGCGAGCTCGATACCCTCCGAATACAAGTCGGCCACTCCGCTCCTGAACTATGAGGGAGGGCAGAGCTAAAGTGACTACTTAAGAAATCGGACTGCATTTAAATACGTATATTTCAAATACTGAACATCAGCCGCGGGGGAACCGGGGTGCGAGCTCGATACCCTCCCGAATACAAGTCGGCCACTCCGCTCCTGAACTATGAGGGAGGGCAGAGCTAAAGTGACTACTTAAGAAATCGGACTGCATTTAAATACGTATATTTCAAATACTGAACATCAGCCGCGGGGGAACCGGGGTGCGAGCTCGATACCCTCCCGAATACAAGTCGGCCACTCCGCTCCTGAACTATGAGGGAGGGCAGAGCTAAAGTGACTACTTAAGAAATCGGACTGCATTTAAATACGTATATTTCAAATACTGAACATCAGCCGCGGGGGAACCGGGGTGCGAGCTCGATACCCTCCCGAATACAAGTCGGCCACTCCGCTCCTGAACTATGAGGGAGGGCAGAGCTAAAGTGACTACTTAAGAAATCGGACTGCATTTAAATACGTATATTTCAAATACTGAACATCAGCCGCGGGGGAACCGGGGTGCGAGCTCGATACCCTCCCGAATACAAGTCGGCCACTCCGCTCCTGAACTATGAGGGAGGGCAGAGCTAAAGTGACTACTTAAGAAATCGGACTGCATTTAAATACGTATATTTCAAATACTGAACATCAGCCGCGGGGGAACCGGGGTGCGAGCTCGATACCCTCCCGAATACAAGTCGGCCACTCCGCTCCTGAACTATGAGGGAGGGCAGAGCTAAAGTGACTACTTAAGAAATCGGACTGCATTTAAATACGTATATTTCAAATACTGAACATCAGCCGCGGGGGAACCGGGGTGCGAGCTCGATACCCTCCCGAATACAAGTCGGCCACTCCGCTCCTGAACTATGAGGGAGGGCAGAGCTAAAGTGACTACTTAAGAAATCGGACTGCATTTAAATACGTATATTTCAAATACTGAACATCAGCCGCGGGGGAACCGGGGTGCGAGCTCGATACCCTCCCGAATACAAGTCGGCCACTCCGCTCCTGAACTATGAGGGAGGGCAGAGCTAAAGTGACTACTTAAGAAATCGGACTGCATTTAAATACGTATATTTCAAATACTGAACATCAGCCGCGGGGGAACCGGGGTGCGAGCTCGATACCCTCCCGAATACAAGTCGGCCACTCCGCTCCTGAACTATGAGGGAGGGCAGAGCTAAAGTGACTACTTAAGAAATCGGACTGCATTTAAATACGTATATTTCAAATACTGAACATCAGCCGCGGGGGAACCGGGGTGCGAGCTCGATACCCTCCCGAATACAAGTCGGCCACTCCGCTCCTGAACTATGAGGGAGGGCAGAGCTAAAGTGACTACTTAAGAAATCGGACTGCATTTAAATACGTATATTTCAAATACTGAACATCAGCCGCGGGGGAACCGGGGTGCGAGCTCGATACCCTCCCGAATACAAGTCGGCCACTCCGCTCCTGAACTATGAGGGAGGGCAGAGCTAAAGTGACTACTTAAGAAATCGGACTGCATTTAAATACGTATATTTCAAATACTGAACATCAGCCGCGGGGGAACCGGGGTGCGAGCTCGATACCCTCCCGAATACAAGTCGGCCACTCCGCTCCTGAACTATGAGGGAGGGCAGAGCTAAAGTGACTACTTAAGAAATCGGACTGCATTTAAATACGTATATTTCAAATACTGAACATCAGCCGCGGGGGAACCGGGGTGCGAGCTCGATACCCTCCCGAATACAAGTCGGCCACTCCGCTCCTGAACTATGAGGGAGGGCAGAGCTAAAGTGACTACTTAAGAAATCGGACTGCATTTAAATACGTATATTTCAAATACTGAACATCAGCCGCGGGGAACCGGGGTGCGAGCTCGATACCCTCCCGAATACAAGTCGGCCACTCCGCTCCTGAACTATGAGGGAGGGCAGAGCTAAAGTGACTACTTAAGAAATCGGACTGCATTTAAATACGTATATTTCAAATACTGAACATCGTCCGCAAATATATATTTCAAGTTTTACAGCTTTGCTTTTTAGTTTCATGTTGAACGTGTTTTATTACGATGCATATGATGAGGGCATTATTAAGCATCAATAAATGCACTAACAAACCCTCTTACTATTCTAATTGTCTCTAAAAATACAAACTTCTGAGCTGTAATTTCGAAAGAAGGCGATCAAATTAATGGCCATACAAATATATAGAGTTGATTCAACTAAATTTTTTGTTGACTGTCTAATTATTTCTTTTGACCTAACACAGAGGTTTCGTCAATTCAAGCACGTATTTTGTTAATGAACAAAACTAATTTCGTTGCTCTTTATGTTTTGTTTACTCACCTGGCAACTAAATAATATTTGGACCTACGCAAACACACATTTCGTTGACTGTTCTCTCAGTATAGGTTCTAACACGACAAAAATAGAAGACTTTGCACAGTTATATTTGTTATATTTTATTCTAGTTATATATATATATTCTATTTGTTTATGCACAAAACTGAGAAAATCCGGTAGACGCGCAACTGCAGTGCTACCTAGTGACAATAATTCTTATTTCGAAGTAGCATATTAGAATCTAGCTCTCCAATCTAGGTAGAATAAACCTGAGGCAGACTAACCGGAAACGCGATTGCGGTACCTCGTGGTGTTGATATACATCAGAGATCTTAACCACGAAAATCACGGTGTAAGTCAAACAGGCAGAGTCGCACCTTCAGAAGTTTTCTTCGCGAAATCTTAGATCAGCAAGGAATAATAAATCCAGTAGTGTGCTTGAGACCTGCCTTGGAGATTCTCTCAGACTCGGCGAGATATCACTTCGCCAGTTTTGTTCTCCTGAACGCCTCGAAGGACACGTCCGGCCGTAAGGAAGGATTGCGACGGCGATGGTAGATAGCATAAACAGCCTTCACTTGTGTTGTGTTTCCTCGGAATTATAAGCGGTGTTTGTAGGGTATTAATACAGCAATCTGTCCATAAAAGATACAGCATTGTCGTTATAGTTTGAAACACTGTTTTACAGAAGAACAAATATCGTAAACAAAGGTGTTACATACGGCTATTTTTTGCTGAACTTGACACTTTTCAACGACCACATTTATATTTCAATAACAATATTTACGAATAGGCAACTAAATGTAGACTTTCATTTTTTCCTGAAAAAAAATATTTACGTTGAAATACCCACATAGAGCTGGGTCGAGAGATTTGGGTGGCTCTCAACAACGAGATCTTGAGAGCCGATGAGGGTGAAATTATGTGAGAATGGAGCAGCGCCGGAATGCGAGGGCGGGGGAAACCGGATATCCCCGAGAAAACCCGCAGGCCAGTGGCATCGTCAGGCACGATTCTCGCATGCGAAAATCCGGGGGGCGGCCGCACCCGGAATCAAACTCTGTTCCCCTTGGCGGGAGGCGAGTAGTCTTACCACTACACAACCACGGCCCCCTCTGAGGTAATGACGATGCCAGATCACGGAAGTCGTTCATTCTCCCTAGGCGGGTTGCTCGTTCCATCCCCAAGGAAGATACAAAAAAAAAAGCTAATTTGGCAGAGTGTTGTGCGTGCAGTTACCGGCTTAATGCGTGTGCTTTGCACGTCTTCATTAAGGACGACGCCTGGACGTGTAATGGCGTCGGACGGAGGGCGGCTTCATTAGCATCCTTATTTTTGAACGCTGCTCCGCGCCACGGATCCGCTTGATTGGGTAAACTCCCCGCCATTAGGGCCGCTGCTCGTGGCAGTTAATTGAATCGTGCCGGCCCGAATCAGAGAGCCGGCAATTTGCGTTGGGGCCGGCCGCGCGGTGGACGAAGTTATCGGGTTGCAGGCATGTCGGACGCCACCTACCTCCCAACTGGCAAGCAGACTTAAAAAGGAACCTTTCCTCGCCATATTGTATTATTGTTTTTTTTTTATTTTTTCGTATTTTTAATCCTTTCATTCCCACTTTTATTTATAATTTCTGGTGTTTCAAATTATAAATATTTTGATGCGTGCTGTAGGAAAGTTGGCATAGATATTGTTTAACTATCTCAACCAATCAGCTGTGTTCTTTGGGCTTGGTGACGAGTGATATGAGCCAATCATAACGTAACTTGGTTTAGGACTCAGTTGCACACAGGGAAGATTATTGGGCAGTGAGCTTCGCATAGTACAGAACCGGTCAAGTATAAGCACCCTGTGCAACATGTTGACGATTGTCTGTGATGGGAATGAAATGGTAAACAAAGTAAATTCAGAAAGTACCCCTTTATACCACTAGCTATTCATCTTTCACGGTAGTATGTGCATGGTGACTGATCTACGAACGCATATTTACGTCACAATAACGATTTTGCTCAATTTTGGCAAAATCGATATTTTGACGTAAATACGAGTTCGTTCTTCACTCGTTATGTCTGCACTGCAGTATGAGGACAATAGCTACCTCGTTACAGGGGTACTTTCGGAATTTTCTTCTTTTTTTTATATGAACCAGCTATAAAAAACTATGAATCTAATACTGCGGGGTAAGTTTCACCTTAAGTGAATGTGCGCGAACGAAGAACTAGTGTGAATTAGAGTTTTTATATGACACAACAGAAAGTATAAGTTTGCTTCTAAAAATCAAGATAGCATGCGGAAGAAATGTGATCAAACGGAAAGGGGCAGGGCGGTGGTGAGTGTTGAGGAGCAGCGCAGTGGAAATGGGAAGCACGTGGGTGAAACCTCCCTCCGCTTCAGCGCCGTCGGATCCGAAGCCATTAACTGTGGAGAGGAAGTGAGTCGTGTTAGCCGCTAAGCGCCAGCTTCCTGCTAGGAGGTTCAGCAGCGCATGTAAACCGGCTTACCTGGAGCAGTGTGCGCAGCGATGGACGTCAGGCCCAGTGGGTAATGCCTCGCGCTACACGGAGAAGCCGAGTGGTCGACTGCTGCATCGCGAGCTCTATGATCGGCAGCTGCACGAAGAGCATATTACAGGCGTTGGCCACAAGTGTTCAATACGACATTAAATTGTGCAACTTACAAAAATCTAATTTGTGATTTTGTATAGTAATGGGGGTCGCGGTTCAGTGTAGGGCATAGCACTCTCCTACACATCACCAACAGAGAATAATACCCGGTTCTCAGCGAGGTAAAATTCGGACTTTCGCATTGCAGTTGGCCAGTGAGTTTTCTCGGGGCGCTCCCTTTCCCTCATCATTTCTCCGTATTTACCTCATCTCATTCCCATCAGCGCTTAAGACCTAATGGTGTGCTTTCCCCAAATATCTTTCACAGACTCGTGCTACAGAGTACTTAAGATTACAGGAATGAAACAGCGAGTTCCAATCACACACCTCAGAAAAATGGCGTTGCCAGCCAGCAGCATTTCAGAACGCTATTCGCCAATCAGCGCCTCGTAACTTATCTCCAGCTGGCAGCCCAGCAAATAGGGAACCTTTCGAAGTACGTGGTAGCCCAGAGCCTCCCGCAGCCAATCAGCGAATGGATACGCCCACATCAAAGTAACCGCCACACCATATCTGGACTAAAAGTTCCTGTATTAAACTCTTAAAATTTTATCCTGGATGTACTCGTTCACGTGTGGCATGTTGCAAAACAGGTAGTACCATGTTCGGTGCTGTACAAAGTCAGAAGCTAGCACCAATACAGCGTCTTTCACCTGGTTAATGCTACTGGCAGTACACCATAATACTCCAATTGGTTACTGCCTGTGTTATTGACCAGCAGAAATCCTTTGTATAGGTTCCACCAAGCGATTTAGTACTAAGAATCCGTAAACAAAAGCTGTCGAGCCAAAAGTCTCCTCTTTTGCAACACCTGAAACGAAAAATGATTGTTTATGTTAGGAGATTAAATGTGTTATAGTAACAGAGTTCTGAGAGTAAAGAAAACTGTTTGAGCCATTTCGTCTCGGGCAGGTCTGTATTTGACTGGGAAGAGTGGAGAGATTTGGGTAGCTCTTAACATCGGGGTCTTGGGAGCCGATGATGGCCAAATAAGGCGAGTATGGAACAGTGCCGGAACACCCGTCGACCAGCGGCATGCGAAAATCCGGGAGTGACCCCCGCCGGGAGTCGAACCCGGTTCGCCCAGGTGGGAGGAGAGTGGTCTGACCACTGCACCACCACGACCCCTGTATTTGACTGGGAATAAGGCGATAGTCTCCTTGTCTACGGCGGAGGAAAGCACAAAGCAGTCAACCTCAAGCCGGGCCGGACTTCTCATTAGGCGCGGTGCGGGGCGATCAGTCAGCGATAACGTCCAGTCCGGTAATCCGGGCTTTGATGAGCTGACGCTCCGCCCCATAATCCCCTCCCAGCCCGCGAACCGCGTACTAATCGCCCAGCCAATTACGGGCCTCGTATCGACGGCGTGCGCCTGTGTCCCTGAGCGGTGCCGCTAAGGGCGACCTTTGTGCGTAAACCAAGTGCGCTCTCGCTACCAAGGAAATAACATGTGCAGTAGGACATCGTGATCTGACACTACAGAGGAAGATGTGAGCGCCATGCCCATCGTTTAGATCATGCCATAGAGATTAATGTACTCAATCTACATAATAACTCATTATAACGTTTTCGTAATAATTTCTAACAATTTTCTCAAAAGGAAAGCTCACAGAAGTAATTCGTAGTCTACGCTGATTTTCAATTGTCTGCTTGAAAAGTGTAGAGCCACTGAATAAGTATTTCAGCAGGAGATACGTATTTTGTGAAGACACATGCATTACAATTATCTATGCATCTTAAGGACCATCTTAAATGTGATGTTAGAAGATGAACCCTTGTACGTAACAGCAGCTTTGAAGATACTTGAATTCTATAATGGTGACCCATCTGTTGTTGCTCTACAGACAAAAAGAACTACTTGGGACGCGAGAAATGTTCTGAAGGACCATTACATTGGCTACGGCCATGCCACATTAGAACAAGCTATGCCAGATGCCATCGTCTGTCAAAGCATAAAAATTGAGCGGTCGGCGACATTATTCATAAAATCAGGAACGGCCCTTCTAGACGAGTCGAGATAAGCCCACCGCAACAGCGAAACTCAAGCTGAACTAGCCTTGCTGGGAGCTCTTCAAATATAGAACTACCGGTTTTTTGCTAAAGGATTTATGCTCAAGCTAGAGTTCAACTTCTTGCCTGCAATCTTGCAAATTTTTTTTGGTCATTGGACGCGTGTTTGTGTGGGAAAGAAACCTTTTCTGCTCAACTGGACCAATCAGAATAAAGTTACCCTGACACTGAACGTCTGTAATTTGCTAGCAGACACTTAAGACGTGCGCGAGTCAAAATCATCCAACCGTGGCATTGGTTCCGAACTGACGTGTTTTGAAGTACAGCTGGTCCTGGAATCTTTCCGCGAAATACAGGTGGCCCTCTCCATGACACATTGATAGGGCCAGTGACTTTTCGCGTAAAAATCGGAGCACACAGTAGACTTCAATATTATATACACACCTCAGCTGTTGTTATACCTCCATTGGCTGCTGGTGCTGTGTCCGTCTTTGACCAAGCCACTCGGGACTAAGTAACTACGACACTGAACCTTCGTGATTCGTGCGCAAATGGTTAACACGGGCCAGAACATTTTTTAGTCAATCAAAGAAGTTGGACGACCCTACAGTGCTTTGGACTGTATCTTGTCTCGAAATCTTTTCGCGAAATATCACTGCCTCTACGCATTGAGGTCCTCTGCTCTCAGACACCCGTGGTCAGGCCAAAGACATCATTCCTCGTATTGTCTCTTCAGGATAGGGAGGTACATTTCTTGGACTCGGGTGTATTTTCTCTCGCGAGGGAGGCATATCGGTGCTGGGTGTGTTGAGTGTGGCGCAACAGCCTGATATCCGAATTTTATGACACTCGCGGGACCCTAGAAGGGGTGGATGAAGCGACGGACCTTTGAGACCTAAATCGCATCTCTCCATGAAAGTGACCCAAGGCTCCTCGAGTGGTGCTTCGGCACCAGCCACCCTTGGACTCGCGCGCTCCTGGTCTTCGGCGGATAGAATTCCTGCTTTAATCTGAAAGAGTGTTTTGGTTTAATGCCATAATTTCCCTCAGTGTGAAACAGGGTGCGGCGATCGCCCCATATCTTGATCACCGAGAATATTTAAGCCACTTCGGCTTCCGAGCCGGCAGTTTTGGAGAGTGGAGAGTTTGGGCGATTGTGCGACCCTTAAGGCGTGCGGAGACCAACGAAACGACGAGCCGGCAGAGTGTCGAGTGGCGGCGAAAGGGACCAGCAGGAGTGAAGTCTACGAACTGCGAGTGTCGGTGCAGTGGGCAGAGAGATTTGCGGACGGGAATATTGACCTGTATGTGTGGGTGTAAGTCATTTCAAACAATGGCAACAGATAGACTAAACATGTGTTAGTAATGAGTATGAATTAAGTGACTATAATAAATATAGATACATTGAGAAGGACTTTAATTAGAATTGAGAGAGACCTTAAATATTGCTCTCAATGAGAATAATTAGGGTTAGTGGAGACAGAATTGTTAATGTTGTACAAAATAGATGTGTGATTAAATTAAAAATCAAATTTAGTTCTCTTATATTTATCACGAACTCGAATACCCCCCTCTGGCATCTTGTAACGATGTATTTTAACAAATTGACTGTAATTCATGTGTGCAGTAAAGTTGGTTATCGCTGGAGGGGAGAGTTCTTTCATGCCTTAACTTCCAACTAAAAGTGCCAGGTAAACATATCTGAGTTCTGAAATTATTTATTTTGCTTTCTGCTTTTCTTTTAATGCACGTAATTGTAAAAATGAAAAAAATTAGTGAAATATTTACTTGTCTAATCTATTCGCCTATTTCACTTGACCGACGCATGAGTTAAGTGATCAGGCCAGTGGCGATGTTAGTTTTACTTAAAACGGCGGAAGAATACGCAACGTGCACACAACTAAATTTTTAAGTAGAGCGAGATACATCGTAGAAAAATGTGATTTATTTTGTACGTAAATTAATTGAAAGTGTTAAAAATGCTCTGTATCATAGCCTTGTACGCAGTGGCTATGCCGCACTTGATGCGCATGCCACAGTCGCCCTTGTCGCTAACAACGCTTCTGGACTTCAAAAGCGGAGAGCTACTCCTGGTAGGTAGATAAAGGAAGAGGAGGGGGATTGCGGACGTGTAGAAAGTTGGCGTGCGGAGAAAGAGCGAAGGAGCCCCTGGCAGCTGGGGTTGGCAGGAGTTAAGTCGGCGGCGGCTTGATGAGAGGTTGGCGGCGGATGCAACCGCGCCACTAAGAGGTAGGTGGAGCAGGAAGTCTGTCAAAGAGGAGCAGGCGGGGTGCAGGAAACTCTGAGGAACGATAATAACCCGCCGCGGAAAGCGAACCTCGTCAGCTGCGGACGCAGAACTTCTGGCGCGGGGAGCCGCGGTNACGCGGTGGCTGGGTGGTTAGTCTGCTCGTCTCCCACCAAGGTGAACCGTGTTCAATCCCCGGCCGGGCCACTCCTGGATTTTCACATGTGGGAATTGTGCCGTACGATGCCGCTGGTCATATGGTTTTCTCGGGGATCTCCGGTTTTCCCCGTCTTACATTCCAGTGCTCCTCCATCTTCACCTCATTTCACCCTCATCGGCTCTCAAGACCTCGTTGTTAAGAGCCACCCAAATCTCTCAACTTGTTTCTGGCGCGGGGAAGGACGTACACTAGAGACAAGATTACTAGTTTCGCCTCCTACGAACGTCCCTATAGGTTGTTCACAGAAAAAAAAACTGAGTACTTCTGAAAGATGGCTACTTGCGCATCTGCAGCGAGACCTGCGACGGCAGTGGTATGGAGCACTGGCGTGTCGCACTTTTTCCAACCGCCTACGAACCATCGTAGTTTCAAGTGGACTTTCTGGGAGCGACGGCTTGCATCGTGCTCCACTTGGTGCCGCAGACTTAGCTGCCCTCCACCGTGGACCAAATCATTGCCCCAGCACAGACTCACGCCTCAATCCATGTGCAGGACGTGTTGCTACCCCGGGGGGGGGGGCAAACCTACGGTCCAGTCCCAGCATCCCGGGTCCAGCGACGCATCCACCCAGACGCCTGCCCACATAAAATGTTTTAAATAGGTACGTCATAGACCGAGAAGTTCATTCAGTCGCTCGACTAACTGAGACAAAATTTCAGACATCAAAACTGAACGTACGAAGATTCACTGAGTATATTTTAATTATGGTTTCCTCGACGTAATCTTGGCTTCCAACAGGCTAAATGCGAAACGTGTATATGCGCCATTGCATATTTATATGTATGATTACACAGCTCTGCAGCCATGATATTGTATTTTTACGTAGCGCTCTTAGTCTGTCCGCCATACAGCCGCTACAACCGCCCAATCCGTGGGGGAAAAGGGATTACGCTCTTTCATCGCAGGTGTCCCAGTTTAGCACCTGAGGTGAATCAGGTTGGGTCTTTGGATCTGTTCAAAAGTACAGCAAGGGCGCACCCTTCCACGACTACTGGGATCCTGTGTGGTCTGGCCAGGGTTCTATCTACACCCCTAGTGTCTCTCCAGGACACGACCGGGGTGGGTTGCCGCTCACCACCTGGCCCTTCTTTGAGAGAGGGAATCTCTCCAGAGCTCCTCCACAATGCGGATTTTACCACTGCCAGCAAGAGTCCAGCCCATGATCGGCACACCAGAGGGAACCTCTGGTGGGGCTGGACAGATCAGCCCATGCTCCCAGTTATTTTCCATGGCACTTGTGGGTTTTCAGAAACCGGCCGCTCGACCTATGGCGAGCACCCAAGCGAACAGAAGCAGCCCTTTCCAATCCAAAGCGCTGGAGAGGAGATACACTATCCGTAGGGTGCCCTCCGGGTGAAGGTTGAGGACATTTTGGAGCTTCACCAGGCGTAAGCCTTACATCCATTACAGGCCGGTTGCTCGTTCAATATTCTCACCCCTAAACTGCCTACGCCGAAAGCCGGACCAACTTACGGCGTGGGGCAACCCTTAGCCCCTGCCAGAGGACAGGACCGAGTGATGCCCTGGTGCTCTGAAATGAAAGATTATCTTTCGTCATCACCCATCCACAGGTCTTTCAAGTTTACATAAATGCCTCCACTGTGTACAGCAACGCTGTACATCCACCAGCAGGACAGCCAGGCGGCCGAACTGTCATCGACAACTGACCTTTACCACGCGTTAGAATTTCTCCAACTTGAAATTCCAGTCTTGGGCCCCAGTGGCTTGAATGTCAAGTGATGCAACACTCCACCAAGTGGTAGGGCCTGGGTACCAACTATCGGCCCAAGCCTTCATGGCAGACACCTCTGCCCACTCACGAGGAAAAACTGGTACCTCAAAGTAAAATGGGCGGTGGAGCCCATTCTGCGTTACGTTTGTTTTGTCGGAACACTATCAGGTTCTGTATTCTGTATTCTGTAAATACATGCTTTACTCTCAAAACAGAATGTTTGTAGCCTGGCAGGTATGCAACACACAACACGTCAGGGCATTTTTTTAATTAGAATATTTTGGGAGCACACATCCTCCCTAAAAATCACTTTAGGGGAGAAGTGTATGTACATATTCGTCTTACATTTTTGGTGAGGAATAACATAACGGAGTTTGGCAGTTTTACATTCATAAACAGAATGTTTCTTAACACCGACAAACTAGTGACCATGCCCTTGGTATTATTACGTGGTGGTCTTAGCCATTTCGGCCATACTCCACCACGACCACCCAATGGGTTGGAGGGGGAGGGGGGAGGTGTCTCGCTCCTTTTCTTCTCAGGTGTCCGTCCCAGCTTAGCATCTGAGCTGACAATATCCAAATCCAGATACACGCAGCATGACGGCAGCACTGCACGACAGTTCAGGCCACGTAGGCGGGAGCCTTAAGATACCGTACAGTGGTTTTTTTTTAACAGTGTACGCACATTTTGGACTGGTAAAGATGCTGTGATGCAGTGAGTAGTTCCTACGTAAACATATACATAGGCATATAGGCTATCCACGATAAAGTGAGCACTTTTGAAAGCCCTCTCATTTGGAATAATAGTCAATACATTAATTTTATTTTAGCCTTAGACGTCAACTTCCGAGTGCGGTGCAATACACACACTGTGTTAATTACTTGTATGGGACTATTTATTTAAAAAGATGGTTAAAGGATGAAAATGGCTGAAAGAAAAAAGTAACTAGAGCGTAAAAAGTGCTGACTTTACTGTGAACGTCATATACCACCAATAATCAATTTTCTAATATTCACGCGGTACTGTTTTGGTAAAAGGAATTTTAAATATTAGCTAAATTTATGCTCCTGTAATCTGTTTTCGTAACTTAAAAAAAATTACAGAACAGCGTGGTAATTACGTTAAATGACGAGTAACTTTACTGCGAAACGAAATGGCTCATCGCAAAGAACGGTGTATCGAAAAACTTTGTAGAAACAAACTAATATAATAAAAATTACGTTTTATCATTCAATCTCCGTCTAAGCATAAAAGCAGAAAACAAAATAACGTTAATCCTTTAGAAAAGAATGCACTTCACATATAAGTACCGATATAGAATAGTGGTGCGTGGATATTACGGGAGTAATACAAGGAATCAGAACTCATATAACGAACCGGGTATCGGGTAATAATCAGCAGTCAACAACGTTACTCGCTGTGACATGTCCGGAGGACAGAAGGAAGGGATTATCCCAAACATCACGGAGGAAGGGAGGTCTAATAGGGAAGGAAGACGTATAAGTACCTGGAGGGATGACACAAGAAAGGAGCCGGGAAGATTATAAGCGGAGAAATGGGGGCTGGAAACAGGGGGAAGATGAAAGGCTGTAGGAAGAGGAGACCAAGGACTGGCTTGGGCGCTGAAAGGCCGGGTCGTAAGTAGAGCATGAAAGAGCTTCGTCGCCGGTCATAAGGCCAGAGGGTTGGCAGCCCTGGTGGGGTAACGAGGTCTTCCAACTGGAGCGCAAGACTGGGTGAGCTGGCACCTCGCACAGTTGCCAACTTAGTGATTTACTCACCAGACCTGGTTGTTACGGAAGATCGCCTGGTGGCATAATTTCATAATTGCGACAAGTTGAAAAGTTACCGATATCCGTAAAAATCTGCTGGAAGATCTGGTGTAAAAGGGAGATTTCATATTTTTTATTCCACTGTAAGAATTTGACACTTTTGTGTCTCCGGCATTGTTCATTTTCTNTAAAAGGGAGATTTCATATTTTTTATTCCACTGTAAGAATTTGACACTTTTGTGTCTCCGGCATTGTTCATTTTCCCAAAATATATAACGCAAACCTGGAGAGATAAAAGGAATATCTTGAGGTGCGTATGTCTTTTGATTATCTGGTTACAGAAATTCGTGCTGACTGTCTCCTGCGGGAACAACGATATGGTTTGGATCCACCGGAGGTGAAGATACGGAAATCTCTACAGTGGAAAAGTACTTGAAGTAATCATTGAGAGTAATGTGCGTTGGCATTTGTATAGTGAACACGTTATTAAAATATTTCATTCGGAATTTTTTTTTCCGTTTAATGTGAGTGAGTGGAGATTTTTGGACACCTCTTAACATCGAGGTCTTGAGAGCCGATGAGGGGGAAACATGTTAAGTATGGAGCAGCGCCGGAGTTAAAGGGCGGGGGAAACGGGAGATCCCCGAGAAAACCTTTCGATCAGATACATCGTCCGGCACGATTCCTACATGGGAAAATCCGGGAGCGGCCCCACCTGGAATCAAACCCGGTTCACCTAGGTTAGATGCGAGTAGTCTAGCCATTACACCACCGCGGCCCCGTTTTAATATTTTAATTGTTTCATTTTATTATGGGTTCACGATGGCTGAGTGGTTAGAATGCTCGCCTCCTATCAAGGTGAGCCTAGTTCAATCCCCGGCCGGTTCACTCCGTATGTTTGTAAGGGGGAATCGTGCCGGACTATGCCGCTGGCCGGCGGGTTTTCTCGGGGATCTCCCGTTTCCCCGCCCTTTCATTCCGGCGCTGCTCCATACTCACCTCACTTCACCCTCATCGGCTATCAAGACGTCGATGTCAGGAGCCACCCAAATCTCTTCACTCACTCGCTCAATTTCTTACAGTGGAACTATGGCGGTAAGAAACTGTAATCATCAATAGGCGTAATAAATAAAATTTCGATGTGTTTTTAAAAAAAAATTGTATACTCGTGCATTTTCGTAACATTGACGAATATTGCAATCTGGTGATATTTGTACGTTGATGTAGACACTTTCTGTGGTAAACGTTGGCAACTGTACGTCTCTCGCGCCTCTCTTCTGCCTCCCACTACTAAATGACGCGCGAGGAGAAAGCATCACGTCGCCGCCATTCTCGCCTGCGAGGGGAGAAATAACGCCGTGGCAAATGTATGAGTTTCCTTTGGCTATCTCCAGCTCGACGCTGGCTGGCTGGGGCAGCCGCGCCGTTATATCACTCCACACGCAATTAACCCGGTGGTTGTGTCTCTCGAGGCGCCTTCCACGCGCCCGACCGCCCCGTCAAGGCTCGTGTTATACAACTACGCCAAGGGAAGACGTCGTATTAAGGCGCCCGTCTACCTGGAACTTTTTCCCACGTTTAGGCCGAGAAGCGCGGGAACGATAAGGGCGACACTGCCACGCGCATCAAGTACGCCATAGCCGCTAAGCGCGAGGCTCTGAACTGGTGTGCAGTGTTCTCGTCGTGCTGCGTGTACCTATGGGACTTTCAGCGGTGACCATATTATTTTATTAGTGGGAAGTCTTTAGGAAGGTTCAGTGCAGGCCCCTATAGTAGTTTTGTATGTATCTGATGCGTGCATTTTGAGCTACAGCGCCTTGGAAAGGCCGTTTTTAGCGGTTTTGGAGTACTCTGAATTGATGTTTCTAACGTAAGTGATATTTTGAAAGTACTTAACAGGTCTCGTCTGAAGTGTGTGTTCTTTTCGTAGATCAGCACGTTGGACACACGCTTAATAGTTTCGTTGAAAAACGTGTATTTGGAACACTCTGCAAGGCAGTTCAAGCGCCAGGTAGACGGGCGCCTTAAGGCCCCTACGTACCTGAAGCGGTTTGGCGCGTTCACGTTCCGGAATTGAGGGGGCGATATGGGCGACACTCGCACGCGCGGCTGGCGCCCCGTCGCCCCTACGCTAGACACGCTCAACTGACTTGAAGCATTTCCGTCGCTGCGATGTAACGTGCACACTAGATGCGTACCAGTAGGACTTCATTACACGCAACGAAAGACCACAGATTTAACTACCAACGTGTAATTGTCTCTCTCGTCTTATCTATCGCTGAAACTACGCAGGCGGGCTTCGAAAATGACAGGAGCCGCGGTGATGAAGTAGTTAGACTACTTGCCTCCCACCACGCAAATCTCTTCACTCATTCACTCACTCAAGGTCACGAGTGGCTGTAAGTAAGCATTGCGACGGACCCTCCAACACTGACGTGTGCATTTCCGTGAAGCTGAATTTCTCGAAAATTAGCTCAGTAAGAGTAGCATATTATTTCAAGCTACGAAAGCCAATGTATTATACCGCAGATGCCACTTTGTACTTTTCTTTATTTTAAGGAACCTGCGAAATATAGCGGCAAAACGCTATTTTAGCCGTTTTATCATGGGACATATTTTATAGGATAAGAAGTGGCGACTGGAGATAATTGATTTTTATTTTTAAAGGGAAGAAATTTGTATTCCCAAAATATTTATTTAATGAAATAAGCATATACGCGTAAAAGTTAACTTTACGGGTAATATTTCAGTAGGGAGTGTAGTGACTTTTCATATTTTCACATTTCTAATGTGACCTCCACGGGTCCTCCGTGCCCAGCCACACCTACCGCCTTCGTCGACGGGGCGTGCTGATAGGTCGCCGTCCAGCGAAGTCACCCGAGTGACGGCATCACGCTTACCTTAATCTGATCTGCGCTCCTGCCTCCAACGTGCATCGTGGAGTACCACGTGGCTTTGAGCGTGTTTCAGGCCGGATATTGTAAGGGAACAAGGATGTACGTGTCCGTCTGAAGACTTCAAATAAGCTATACTTCATATATCAAAATATATTGCATTATTTAATGTGTGTTTCCCAGATGTAATTGAAAATCAGCACAGTAGAATTTTGTCCAACTCGTACGTATGGTTGCACAGGTAAGTACTTCAATAAATAATTAGGCTCCGGCTAGATTTAATTCTAGAGTATTACTTTCTCAGACCTCTGAGGTGAAATTGCACACAAAGCACGAAAGAATTCCTAGTTTTAAGTATTATATTAAATCAACTTACCAACAAAGTGGCAGAGATGTCGGTAGAAAACAATATTTATACATTTTAAATCATCTTCAATATTTTATCAGATAGTAGTAAGCCATGAGTATTAAAATAAAAATTAATTTTTGTTTAGTGGAAAGAAACTGCTGTCTTCCAAAAATGAAACAACTCCCTGGCGACCTGTACACCGAGGTTGGCTCGCAGAATAAAAACGAGTGAACTTTCGCACATGATGGAAATAATCATTTACTGGATCAAGTGGCGCTGCTAATTATATACTAATTTAGTTTAAGTATGATGGAATGAGCAGGACAAGACTCGAGAACGTCGCATAACAACACAATGCACTCGGGTGGTGCCTCTGTGCCCCGGGGGAGTTCTCGTCGCGAGCCACGAGCACTCAGCTACGACACGTCATTGGCTCCGGCGGCGTTGCCACGGGCAACGTAACGTCGTTTGACGCTGCACCGTGTTGTTCGTCGCTGTTTGGCAAATTAGGTTAGACGCCCCCACCACGTGACTCTGGCGTACCGCAACCCGGCGTCGTCTTCCAGCGGCGTCTACAGGAATTTGTTCTTCGGGGAGGGCAGAGATGGCTGAAGATTCGGAGTCGACAACACGAACATACAGTTATGTATAGGGGCAGTGATATTTCGCGAAAATATTTCGAGACAAAATACAGTCCAAAGCACTGTAGGGTCGTCCAGCTTCTTTGATTGACTAAAAAATGTTCTGGCCCGTGTTAACCGTTTGCGCACGAATCACGAAGGTTCAGTGTCGGGAGTTACTTAGTCCTGAGTGGCTTGGTCTAAGACGGACACGGCACCAGCAGCCAATGGAGGCATAACAACAGCTGAGGTGTGTATATAGTATTGAAGTCTACTGTGTGCTCCGATTTTTACGCGAAAAGTCGCTGGCCCGACTTATGTAGCATATTCACGGTTTCTTCACGCCTTTGAAAAATTACCCAATGTAATGCGGGTGCAGTTATTTCCTTAATATGTCGCACGTCACAAGCGTTTTAGTTTTCTGTTAACATGAAAGTATCTTATTTTTGTTAAATTAAATTTTAACTTACATTTTATCTACTTAATATAATATTTTATGTATAATTAATACGAATAAAAACATCGAGGACGTAAGTCTGTTTGTAATGCCTAGTGAGAAATAGTTCTCACGCAAACTATTATTAGGCTGAGTGCCCCCGAGTAATGTGCGTTGTCTATTTGGAGCAATTTTCTAAACTTGGTTAAGCTTTGTTCAAGAGTTTGATTTTTATTTCTCCGATTATTAAAATAAGTAAGCAACAGTGTGTTTCAATGCATATATTGATTCTTAATAACTGTAAAAAACATCCCAATGAAGCAAGTTCAACATGAAACTAAAAGGTGAAGCTGTAAAATTTGAAATATTTTTTTGCGCTCTTCGTCTAGTATTTTCAATATGTCTCTTTCAAAATGTTCCTATTTTGCCAGTTGCTACTTTATCTGAGGTTGTGAAGGCGTAGTGCTTGGGTGCGACTGCTCTAGGTTCGGATCTCGGTCGCGATTCGCACATTCTTTTCATATTAACCGAAACTGTTTAATGTGCGTATAATCAAACAAATATCTAGTTGCACCGACCAAATCTTTGTTCGGTGCAATCGAATAAGAGCAACAACATAATTTTGCTCGAGCAAACAAAACATTTCATTGCCCCTACGCAAACAATTCATTTGGGTGTTTTGTTTAACAAGACTTTTTTTCTCACAAATGTTTTAAATAATAATTTTACTATAAGTGTTTTCCACGTAGCTGTCAGGTTTTAAGTTTAGAAGACAGATGTATAATTCTCATGTTTCTAACTATTTCTTACGCCACCTGAGTGCGTCAGTTCTGTGACTGGACAATTATCATTAAGTGATGTTCATTTAAGACCTCTAGAGATGTATAAACACTTGTTGATCGCGGAACCTGCGCTACGTTCATATTACTATCTGTGTTGAGTTTCTGAGCCGTCCACTTATATTGTTCTTTGACATTGTCTAAATTGTTTTCTTTGCCCAGAGCCCTATCGGCGGCCCACTTGAATACGCCCTTATCGTCCTACTTTGATAGTTTCATGCCCCAGAGTAGGTACTTAATGGGGAAGTACCCTTACCATCTTGGATTTACGTATTTTCCTCCATAACTTAATTTTCGGAGTGAATATTCAAAACCAAGCTAGGCAAGGCATAGGGAACATTTTAACAGTTATTTCGAAATCCCACTTATTTTTCTTACATGCTTAGTTTCACATCTGTAACCGTAATCAAACATTACATAATTATTTTATCATTACAATCCCAGATGGGAAAATACAGGTATAATTGAAATCCTACAAATTTCAGAAAATTTGTTAAGTAGTCCTGTATGTTATGTCTAGTTTCGATTTTTTATTTCTGGTCATACAATATTTGTAAGAAAATTCTAAGATGGAGTCGATACTACCTCCTTAAGGCTCCCGTCTACCTGCCGCTTGAACGACGTTGCAGTGTGTTTGAAACACGTGTTTTCCCATGAATTTATTTAACGCACGTCCAACGTGCTCATTTATGAAAAGAACACACACTCCACACGATGGCTGTTGAGTGATTTCAAGACTTTCAAGACGTCAGCGAATTAGAAACACCATTTTTCGGTACTCCAACGAAAATATTTCAAGACAAGCTATATTTCAAAACACTGTTGGATCGTTTGCCTATCTTGACTGGCTGAATTACTTTTTTGCCGCTTGTGAACTGTCTGCACACGAATCACGTAGGAGCCATGCCGATGCTGCCTAATTTTAAGTATCGCGGTCAAATATGAACGCCTTCTCAAGCAGACAGCAACCAATGGCATTAGACAAACTGGTATTGGGTGCTTACAGTATTGAATTCTACTGTGTTCTCGTATTTATTTTCGCGAGAAATCACGAGCTCTACCCATAGGTACACGCAGTGCAACTAGAACACTGCGCGCCAGTTCAGAGCCTTGCGCTTAGTGGCGATGGGGGACTTGATGAGCGTGGCGGTGTCACCCTTATCGCTCCCCTGCTTCTCGGCCTCGAACGAGGAAAAAAACTCCAGGTAGGCGAGAACCTTAATAATACAGAGGCAAAACAGACGCACATACCGCCAACTCCAGCCGCATGCGTCAGCAAAATGGCGTCTCTGGCGAAAAAAATGCTGGAACGCCGTTTGCCAATTACATCCCAGAAACATACTCGCCAGTTGGCAGGCCAGCCGATATGGAACCTCTCGCAGCACTCGGTATCCAATCAGACACAAGGCACGTTCCCAGAGCCTTGAGCAGCCAATCGGAGAATCGGCACGTAGACGTAAAACGAACCGCCATACTCGGTGACAGTAGAGAGGCAGCGAAGAGTTTAGAACACCGTTGGCGTTACTTATGCGCTGACTTGCGACTAATCGACCTTGGCGCGCCAAATCGCGACAGTCGATTGTTCGCCGTATTCGCGAGCGGCAATCGCGACGGTTAAGCGCCACTTCATTAGTGTCGCTCGTCCTTGACCTTATACGCTGGCTTGCACGCGAGATGCATAACTTGCAGCCACGGCCAGGAACTTTATGTCTCTCTTGACGAACCGTTGCCATACCACTCTTCGCTCGAGTATTCCTCCTAGAGGAAATTTGAGGCAGAGTGCCGGCTGCGCAGTAAACACACTCAATGTTCCAACCAGTGGCGCGTGGTGAGGTGTTGCAAGGTAAGCTGGTGCGTGCTCAGTGCTGTAAATACTCGGCGCACGCACCGGGAACCAGTGACCAGAGTGGAGCCGGGAGAAACTGAATGTACTGCGGCCACCTACAAGAGAGCGGCGAGGCATCCATTACACACGTGCTGTAACGTCAACTGCTCTACTACGTTTAAGTGGCCGATGTGTAAACTAGTTAACAGTTAAGTATAGCACAGATCAACACACAGGTTACCTTGCAACAGTTCACCACGCACCGCTGGTCCAAACCATAGATTAATGATAAGGTAGGCCGATTTTTAGTCTCTGGAGCACGTACCCAACAATGACCTACCCCACAGAAATTCACCTTCAAAGTCACGTGGTCAATCAATGATGAACGAGTTTATTTATATTTTAATTTTCAAAAGACCAACACTTTTGTATGAATGAAATGTATTTAGCAATTTGATAGTAATCAAATTACATAGAAAATTGGCCAGAGAAAGTATATAAACATCTCAGAGCACTGGTTTATAGGAACAGCGTTCTAACCTTAAATCCTATCCACGTCGTGTACGATACTCGTAATGCCAGAGAAACAGTCCATTAGTGGGACACGGAGACTGGTTTTGCGCAGCTAACGTGATCACTCTACCACATATTCACTCTACTGTTTCAACATCAGGCTGATTTACAGCATTTGAGGTTAGAACACAGTTTATGTAAGCAAGTTCATTGAGATGTTTCTACACTCCTTTTAACTTATTTTTAATGCAACTGCAATGTACTCAAGTAATTAAAAATGTTTTGAGCATATAAAATGGTAGGTGTGTTGGAAACCCAGATGTAAACAAACACGTTCAACACTGATGAACATGTGATTAGATAGTTATATTGGCTATGGGTAGGGCCAGTGACTTCTCGCGTAACAATCGTAGCACACAGTAGACTTCAATACTATACACACACCTCAGCTGTTGTTATACCTCCATCGGCTGCTGGTGCCGTGTCCGTCTTCGACCAAGCCACTCGGGACTAAGTAACTCCGCCACTGGACCTTCGTGATTCGTGCGCAAACGGTTAACACTGGCCAGAACATTTTTTTAGCCAATCAAAGAAAGCTGGACGACCCTACAGTGCTTTGGACTGTATCTTGTCTCGAAATCTTTTCGCGAAATATTACTGCCCCTAGCGATGGGTAAGTTAATGTTGGTGATATGAGCAGCAGACGAAAATCAACACTCTGACACACGATATTTAGGAATTCGTTAGCGAAACGGTGGCGGTAAAAGCGAACTCCAGCCCACGCGCCAGCAAAATGGCGTCACTAGCCAGCAAGTAGTCGGAACCCCGTTAGAAAATCGGTGCCTGGTTACAAACTGGCCAGCTGCCAGCCCAGCCAATAGGGAACGTTTTGAATTATGCGATAGCCAATCTGGCACAAGCACCCTTTCCGAGACCCTTAAACAGCCAATCAGCGAATTGGTACGCCCACATCAAAGGTAACACGACGCCATTTCGTCTCGATGTATTTATTTATTTTGTGACGAGGTCCTGTGTAATCCCTGAATGTGTGTACCGTTATAGCGTGCAACTTTACGTTGGTACAGACCGCATGTCATCTCCTAGCTAGCCTCTCAGCATAAGACGGCAACGGTAAAACAATAACACTTAAAGCAAAATTATGCGTGTGTAATGAATAGTTAACTAGCTCTTTCTTAATCACATCATGCAAGATCCAATAACCATTCTTTTTATTTTAATATTGCTGTTTACACATTAACTTTACGCCAGTAAACTTGCCGGAGTAAACAAAATGGTTAATTAAAGAAGTCTAGAAAGAGACGCAGATCTATGCCTCATTCGGAAATAAAATATCGCAGAAATTATTTAACTTTTTAAATATATATAAGCTAATTTTTATTAATACTACAGACAATGCTTTAGATATTTCGTTTATCTTAAATTTTTTCCAAAATTTATAAAAAATAGGAAAGTGCAACAATAAATGCGTTTTTTATATAAACAATAATATTCTTTAGCATTCTTTCTACCCTCATATGTCTTATTGTTTAAACAAAAAATCCTTAATTCTTAATAACATGACCATGGCAAAGATATTAAGTAGACAGGTAAAGAAAAAAACTGCAAGCTGGGAAACGAACTAGTACTCTGATACCGAAGACCTGAAATGTAAACAATTTGTCGTACAGAGTAGGCATAGAATATGTTACAATATAAATATTATTACATGTAGCCGCTCCGCATCCTTTTCCTCGTCCCTCCTCCTTAGGCATGCGAAACGCAATGTTTCAAGAGCATCACCGGTAACTGAAGCAGCGCGCGCAGAGTTACAAATAGGCTGCAGTGTGGCATTGTCGCGTGCCGCGATAAAGCTGCCAGGACTCCTGCCACTCCCGTCCTTGGGAGATTAAATGTCTTGGGATAGTCGTTGCGCGCATTTCTCGGTAATCACCTCGCCTCCCTTTCAGCACCACCCGGGGTGCGAAGAACCTCCTGGACCAGGGCAACTGAGCTATATAAGCCGCGGCGTACCTCTGTGTAGATAGTTTGGGGTCATGGACGGCCATTAGCGCCAGGTGTGGGGTACAGTCAGAGCGACAAGTGACGACAGTGACCAGCGAGTGTAGCCTGCTAGATCCGGAAGCAGAGAGAGAGAGAGAGAGAGGGAGAGAGAGAGAGAGACTGACTGACCGGCTAGACTGTTGGAAAGTGGGACTTTACGTTCGGATTGCAGACATTTGGAACGATTTTAATGTATGGCAGTAGACATTTTGATCGTGAATGCGTAAATAATAAATTAGAATCAAGTGACAGCACGAGTTTATAGTAAAAGACAGTGATAATTAAGGCCAGTGACTTTCCTGTTAAAATCGGAGCGCAATGTAGACTTCAATACTATATACACATACACCTCAGCTGTTGTTATACCTCCATTGGCTGCTGATGCCGTGTCCGTCTTTGACCAAGCCACTCGGGACTAAGTAACTCCGACACTGAAACTTCGTTATTTGTGCGCAAACGGTTAACACGGGCCAGAACATTTTTTTAGCCAATCAAAGAAGCTGGACGACCCTACAGTGCTTTGGACTGTATCTTGTCTCGAAATCTTTTCGCGAAATATCACTGCCCCTAGTGATAAGGAAATTAATTATTATAAAGGTTTGCATAAATTATTGCGCTCGCTAATATAAATAGGTGTTAATAGTGGAGATATGTATTTTAATGTTGTAAATAATAGCTGTGTGTATTTTGATAACATTGCAAATAAAGTAAGAAATTGAATCTAGGTCTTCAGTGTTTATTAAAACGAACTCGGAAATGCCTCTGGCGATTTCTGAGAGTAAAATAAACTCTTTAGAAGAAAATAATCCAGAATAATTATTTTGTAGGGTAAGTCATCGAAATCTTTGCATTAAAAATAACAACTGGATACATTATAAGTTATATAACAACGCATAATAAACTTTATAACTGTCTTGAAAATTGAAATACAAATTTTGTATGGCGCGCAGTTTTCTTTTAAAGATGTTGAGTGATTCATCTGGGGAATACGTGATTTGTTAACTCGAATCCCTTACTTTTCTCCGTTTTTATTCATTCTTTGCAAATAAACACTATCTGGAACCTTCAAATCAAACTCAAAGAAAATATCTGGCGTTTTTAGATTTCTACTACTGAAGAAAACCAGGCTAGACGCTCTATGGACCGAAGGAACATCAAACGGTACAATCCCATCAAGACGTATTCGTTTGGATATACCGGCTTCTCTGCCGGATTATAAAAATGTTGATCCTCTATACCCTCGGCATACGTGAAATTATTATTCGTATGTTGAAAAACTTATTTTAGCATTCTATCCTTTAAAAATAACGGTATATATGCTTATTGAATACAATAAAAAAAATTCAAACATGACATTCATAAATAATTTCAGACTATATCCGACATATTACAGGTTTTCATACTAGAGAATTAATCTGGTACCTACGTCTTATTTGAGACCTTTCGTGTCGTTAACCTGTGACTGTAAAGAGAACATTAATGTCAAGTTTATAAAAGTAATTTGACAGGTTTTAAGGTCCGAGGCATTTGACTACTGGCGACAAACGCATGCTGGAAACAGCAATCGATCATGATGACATTCTAGTGGAATCTACTATTAGTCCTCTTATTACGTTCTGCTGGAAATTTAAAATTAAGCCAAAGTTGTGTAGTCAGCCTATTCGTAGTATATTCACAAGTTTTGAATCAAACCTTAAAAAAATCACTTCATGCATGACGTATTTGTTGGTCATGTAAACATATTATGTATCACAAGCGTCTTATTTTTCTGTAACATAAAAGTATCTCATTTTATATTTATCTGCTCTTTTATTTACATTTTATGTATTAAATACAATATTTAGTTTAAAATTTATACGAATAAAAACCGAGAAAAAAATATGTGTGTGTTAGTAAGACACATAAAGATATTGTAATAAATTGTTCTCATGCAAAATTTTATGAAACTGAGTGCGCACGAATGTGACACGTTGTCATTTTGGTGTAATTTCCTAGATTTAGTTTCCGACTACAGACTTGAGTATTCTACAGACACATAATATTTATTTTACTTTGCCAAGAGAGAATTCCTGAAAGTTTCGACCTGATTTTGTTAACTATCAAACATTTTATAATTATTCTCGGGTGATCTCTAACAAGCTATTAAAACTTTTCTCCGGCATTTGCCTACACATCTCTCAGTGTCAAGAGTAAGCATGTCCTACCGATAAGAAACTGAACTAGCCAAATTTTCTTCATTATTTCATTTTAATTCAAGTGTGAGAGAGAACTTTTTTAAATACACTAGTAAGTGAAATTAATCACTACGGAGCCAGTCTGCCATACTCTTTGAACTTAATTTTTTTTTAAATTAAGATCGTTAATTCATTTTAAAGCTGCACATCTTGTCATAATTCTAAACTTGATTAGATATTTTAAAAGCTTCTCTACATAATTTTGGGTATCAGTAAATGTTGCTCCACCAGATGAGTAGTATTAATTATTTTTGGTAGTTTTGGCTGTAGTTTGAAACATATGACAAAGGTATTTTTTTTTAACTGTCTTCTCGTTAAGAGTTTTTTTTTTCATTTGCAATTGTGTTGTGAATTCCGGGTCGTAGCACATCGTTAAAGGGCAACATAATAGCGGGGTATAAAAATGAGCAGAGAAACGCGTCAAAAAGTTTACAGTGGCGCCAGCCCCGCGGGGCGTCAAAAGTTTACGCAGCCCATTCACAACTAATTCCAACTTTTCTGAAGCCCTGCTGAAACTCTACCTCCAGGATATTCCTCCGCCTCATGCAAGCAAAGCTTTAACTAAGTCTAGAAAATTACACCAAAGGGACAGCGCACCGCGTTCGTACGCACTAAGTGTATTAATATTTTGCGTGAGAACTATTTCTTACTAGGCGTTACCAACACACCAATTTTCTCCCTTGTTTATCCATATTAATTATAAATGAAATACTGAAAAATATATATAAATATATATATATATATATATGAAGTATAGGTAAGTGTTCCATTTAACCAAAAATGAGGTACTTTATGTTAACACAAGTATAAAACGCTTGCAATTCATGATATATTGAGTAAACATCGAAGCAGTCATATATGGGGTGATTTTTAAAAGGTTTTATTAAAAATGTGTGAAGAAACCGCGAATGAACTATAGACTTACATTACTTACGGTCTACAAAGGTTTTTACGGACACACCACGTCCTTGAAAATTGAGATTTTCAAATGACGTAATTTCGAAGTAATCACAAACCACCTCAATGTTCCCAAAAATATTTGTAAAAACAGTTACGAGGAATTTGGCGTGAAATATGCAGATTTACTCTTATCGACTATGTTTATGGCATTGCTACAGCGATCTTTAGAAATTTTACCGTTCTGGATACACGAAACAAGATTACTTAATTTAAAATTAAATTGAATAATATTAATTATTATATTAATGATATTACCAGCATACTTCTGATTAATAAGAAACCGTTATTCAACTATACGAAATAAAACATTTAATTTATTTAATAATGAATTTAATGTATTAATAATAAATAAAAATTAAGTAAAAACCGTAATACTTATTGCATTATTTCCTATAATTATAATAAATAATATAATAGGACTATTCCCATATTTATTTACAAGAACTAGACGAAGATATTTAATATACGCGGAATATCCACGAAATTGACTATATTCCTACCGAGCTCAGCCGGCGGCTCGTTGCAAATGTTCCTCTTCGCGGTGCCTCTGGACGTGGCAATGAAGTTATCCTATCCCTGACTCGACTTCGTGCAAGCGGGTCCTCTCTGTCTTCCCAGCCAATCACGGCCCTTGCAATGTCACGGGCCGCACCTGGCCTTAATTAGTTGTGTTCGGGCCGCGCGAAAGTCTCGCCACTCAAACAGCAGCACGACTCGCCGCTTTCGCATTTGTTTAGACATCGCTGGCGTATGTGCTTGATTCTGTTTCTAAAGAAGGCGACCGACGTCAGTAAAACCTATATTCGCAACAGGCAGTTGTGCGTGTGGGTTATTCTGCGTGTCTGTGTTTCTCCCCACCACGCAATTGAACAGCCCTGTACTCTAGATGGGTTATGGGTAGACACCTGAAAAATTCGCGAGTTCAATGACCTGCTGGCTAGACTCTCCAGTCTTATGTACAAATATGCCGATGTCAACTGCACATTGGTTGTCTGCTGTCACAGTGGAAGGCGAAGATCGGGCTACCACTCTCCAGGAGGTGTCAAAAATCGTGTGGACCAATGGCTAGCGTTATATAAACACACGTGTTTGAAATTGTAACTTGTTCCTAAAAGAATCTGCGAATTATTCAGGTCTCTAGTTATGGGTGCAGTAATTTGGTTCGTACGACAAATGTTTTGTTTCCTCGGCGTTGAACTCAATAGTGGCGGCGAAGTCGTCGACTCAGAACGCAGCACGCGGACTCTTTGCCAGGCCGTGACCTCGCGGTCTGCTGACCTCATCTATGTTTCATGTCCCCCGTGGGGACCAAGGAGTTGCGAGAGAGAGGTGACGTCACCTCCGCTGTCGGCCGCTTCTCTGCGCCCGCTCGCTCGCGACTCCGGGAGACTCGCACATGTTCAATGATGCACGATGTGAGCGTGGCTTGCTCATAGGTAGAGACCTCAATAATTCGCAGATTCCTTTTGGAACTAGCTAGAATTCCAAACACGTATGTTTATACAGGATGATTCTAAAATCATGGGACAAACATTAACGGGTGGTAGAGCTCACTAAAACAAACAATTTTTGCATAGGAATATATGGGCGGAAGTGACGCGTTGAGGCATAAACACAAAAATAACACATGAAATGCAACAGTGTTTATTTACAACGTCGCCGCTAAATGCCTTTTTACAGCAATGTTCATAATAATTGCTCAAAATTGCTACCGCCGACAGTAATGCAAGCTTGGTAGCGTCGGTGGTGATTGGAGAACAGATTCAAATACGCCGGGTATTTCACGCACGCGTGCAGCCGCACAGGATAGTCGAGCGACGAGGTCTTCAATGGAATCAACTGGAGTCTCGTTCATGAGGACTTTCAAATGCCCTCATAGGAACAAATCGAGACTCGATAAATATGGCGACCGCGGTGGCCGTTAATGTGTTATGTTTTTGTGTTTGTGCCTCAACGCGTCACTTCCGCCCATATATTCCTATACAATAATTGTTTGATTTAGTGAGCTCTGCCACCCTTCAATGTTTGTCCCATGATTTTAGAATCGTCCTGTATAACGTTAGTCATTGGTCCACACGATTGTTGACACCTCCTGGAGAGTGGTGGTCCAATCTTCGCCTTCCGCTGTGACAGCAGACAACCAATGTGCAGTTGGCATCGGCATATTTGTAGGTAAGACTAGAGAGTCTAGCCCGCAGGTAATTGAACTCGCGAATTTTTCAGATGTCTACTCATAGGTAACGTCCCTCGAACTCGACTTGTCCTATGGACTGATCACGGTAAAGTGAAATCAATATTTGAAGAAAAAATAAATCACTGTTCATAACTACACACATGTTACGGTACAGGCTGGCATCCGAGCTCCCAATTAAGTTGCCAGAGAATTAACAAAAAATAGTTCTACGATGTGACGTATAGAGAGTGTAACATGTAAAGTTATAGCAACTGATGTGAAGTGTTTATTGTTTTGAACAGACCAGAGCACGAATTTGATCGTTATTAACACAATTCCTTTCCTAAAAATTCCACGGTTTCACTTGGATGGTGCAAGAATAACGCGAGATGGTCCAGGGTAATTTTATCTTAAATAAGGTGGAAGAATACAAAACTGAGAAGAAGTGAACTGACTTGGGCGGCTCATGAGAGTCAATGAGGGTGAAGCGAGGTGAATATGGAGCTGTCGTGGAATGCAATGGCGGGGAAAAGGAGACCACCGAGAAAACCCGCCCACCAGCAGCATCGTCCGGCACGATTCCCACATGTAAAATTCCGTGGGTGACCCCGCCGGGGATCGAACCCAATTCTCCTTGGTGGGAGGCGAGTAGTCTAACCACTACACTACCGTGGCCCCAACTGAGAAGCAAAGTAAATCCTAAGCAGGACTTCCAAAGTGCTCAGTTAAGGCCTACGGCTAACGTTACAGAACCAACAGGAAAATTTACTCTTTATGCAGATGACACAAACATTAGGCCTACCATACAAGGAGAAAACATCTCATCCTTAGTAGATAACTTCGAGTAAGTGGTTACTTGCAAAGCAAATGGTTTATCTCAAATGAATCGACCTCAAACAGCTCAAAATCTAAAAGACTCCACATCTTAAGTATCAAGAGATAATGACAATATATCCGGGAGAGATGTGTGTACACTGATCACATCTCAGCTGGAAACATCAGGTACATTATCTATTAAATAAAACTAATTCCGTGCATTTTGCCATAAGGACCATTTTAAAATGTGAGCTAGTTCGCAGTCGCTGTAGCTATGCTGAATCACATTTGCGATATGGTGTTATTTTTTTTGGCAACTCGACAGATGCCAAAAAATTCTTCATATTACAAAATCGAATCATCTATACATATTATAAAACTCAACGTCTCTCTGTCTGTCTATAAGTGCGCTTATAACTCGAGAACCACTTACCCGATTTATGTATTATTTTTTTTAATTCATAGCTATGACTCTGGCCAGGTTTTAGTATATATTTTGTTACGTAAAGTAACATAAGGAATAAGCAGTGATGATAATAGTGAATCAAGTCAGAGAAAAGTTTGCCACCAGAGCGCTCTCTTGCAATACGCTGTCTAAACCAATTCCCGCCTATGCTTTAAGAGATATCAAAAGTTTTGTAAAAAAGTAGTTTTTGATTTTGACTTTTTATTTAAAAAAAAACCTAAACAATAGTTATGTAGTCTACGCGAGCGGAGCTGCGGGCACAGCTAGTAATAATAATAAATGACAACACTAGTGTGCTATGAAGTTCGCTCTTTAGAAACACAGGCATCCTAACACTCCCGAGTCTCTGCAGATAAGAAACCCTACAGTAACTTTCATCAGACAGAGCTCTCTGAAATTTAAAAGTTTCAAGACAAATTTTTTAAATATCAAGGGTTTCTATTTTATTGATTCTGTTTACACCAAAATCTATATTTGTAAAAGAATACAGATAATTCTTCTTAATTTGACTTCCAGCTGTAACAGTATCCAATATGTGCATTTATCATTTTATTTGACTAAATTTGGATTGCGACAGTATCCAGAATGATGTCTGTGTAATAAATTGCAAACTGTGTAACTTAACCTTGGCTCGGCAGAACGAATTCCAAAACTACTTGTACAATGTCGAATACAAATGTTGTAGTATAATGTAATAAATGAATCAATAAATTAAATGTAGACTATACGTTATTGATATGGGGCAAATATTTAAGGAGGTAGTCTACTGAACGCAAGTCAATGTTACGATAAAAAAAACTGCAACAAAATGGTTATGAATTGTGTCCGAAGCTCATATTTGGAGACGCTGTCACGTAAAGTGAATGTATCAACAATGTATCACTGTAACTGATTTGCAAATGAAATAACCGAAAGTATTAGGTCATGATAATGTAGAAACATGTATTCAAAATAGTCCTTTTAGAATATATACATATATGTGTGTATAATGAAGCAATATTAGCATATAATAAAAATGCCACTTTCCTACTTAAATTATCTAGAAAACAGTTAAAGATATATTAATTAACTATACAATAAAATCCTACCAACCAAATGAGCCATTCTTTCATTACAATATCGTAACTACTTGGTACCTATCATAGACATTTTTTCTTATACACTAGCTTTAGTTATATCGTTTTCTAAAAAAAAAAATACTTTCAAAAAAATTGTTGGGGAAGTTCGCATAGGCAACAGCGCCAAAAGAAAATTTGTAACTTGCTGTAACAATTAATAAATATTTTTTGAAGTTATGTAACAGTTTTGTCTGTGGTGTTATAATTTTAAATGCTATTAATAATTACAACAAGGCAAATTCGTGTACAGGCGAGTCTTCCTTGCTTGTCAAGGCAATTTTATTTATATTTTTTCAACGTCAGAAAGGGAAAGGTTGCATCGGTTCCGGCTGAATTATCGTATTATTTGTGTGCGAGTATGAATAGTTGGTGAATGTTACGTCGTTTGCAAATAACAATGTAGGCGATTATTTTCTCAACATTTTCTGCGTACCAGCTCTGTGCGTTTTAGAGATTTCGGGGAAATGTGGTAATGAAGTAATAATACAATCTTTATTTTTACAGGGAATTTTCGTCTGTTTACTTTTCGCAGGAATATTTCCACCTCCAACGAGCAGTGCAAGATAAATCCAAGTGTTCTGTCAACATTACGCTGATTCGGAAATCCGCCACTAGAAGTTAGCCATATTACTCTGCAGCCTCAAGCCATTAGGGCCTTCCTCTGTAGTGGCTTAGTGTCCGTGGTATATGTGGAATAAAGGTGGCTCAGTTTTCAACGTTTCGCAAATGGAAGTTTTGATCTCCAACAGTCGCCAATTGAATTACTTTTTTTTTATAATTCCTACCATTAATTTATATAAAATTTAACTTCCGTAGTAATTCTTCATGATCTCAACGCATTTTTGTTACCGTGGTAAATGTAGCTAAAGAGTATCTTTAACTCCATCGTAAAGGATAATACATTATGCTAAGAACCGTTTAGTAAATAAATATTTGGATATTTCCGTAAGTATATAAATATGATATCAGAAAATTTTACTTATCGTGCAGGTATAAACAAACAAAAGTATGGACAAAAATATTAAAAATCTACACCTTAAAAAAATACCGAACTATTCCAGAGGAAATGAAACGCAAAAACCACAGCCCTGCACGCAGTTGGCAGCTATTGTTTTCTGTCTTTATAAAGCCAAAGCGTGGAGGCAGAGAAAAACTGAAAATTTCATTCTCATCTCTTTGATTGACAACGCATCGAGTGTGTTTTAACTACCTGCAAGCTTGGTTGTCCAAGAATACAAATATTCCTCTCCAGTTTCGCAGTAAGAAATACTTGTTACTCTAAATTTTACGGTAAAAATAATTTATAATATTTTGTTAGGAGCAATTTTTTTCACACATAAATAATGACAAAAATTCTTTTTTAATTTATATACAGAATGCAGAAAACCTATATTTTTTGTATTATACTGCATATATTGTTTTCATTTAGGATATTGAAATAATATTCAACGTAAGTTTTTTCAAATGAAATTACTTATATATTGATTTGGACGAATTGTAACTACTTGCATCCATTTAACCAGCATAAATGATTTAATGGAGTCCAGTAGAGGAATCAACATAATTCCCCTCTACCAGCGCCCTATCGGAAAATGAAGCCGCTTATGTTTAAAACTTACGGATGTGTAGCATATGATTGTTGGTGTTTCCTACGTGAATACTGATTTAGGTTTTTAAGTTACAAAACTAAGAAACACCGAAATAAAATTTAATATAACTTGACCCAGAACAGTACCCAAATGCCGTTATAAGTAAGGATCCTTCTAAATGTTTCACATTAAGAATTTTCAGCTTCAGAAAATGATTATCATAATTTTGTTTTAAGTATCCTGTTGAACAAAAATCGTTCGTGATTGTGTATTTAAAATAGTTCGGTAATAATTTCACTTTTTAAATTAAAGTTTATAGCAAAAAATTTCGAAAAATATATTTACATAGGAAACACAAAAAACATTTTTGTGCGTACTGTTACTACCTTAAATATATTTTTATCACGTAATTATGAACTAATAAAATGTAACTTAGTGTCATTATCAATTAATTGTTATTCTTTTTCATTAATTTTTATCTTTGACTAATTGTTAGAGACCTGAAAAATTCGCGTTTTCATTTCGGGACAAGCTAGAATTCAAAACCCCCTACGTTTGTATTGCTAATGCTATTGGTCTACCAGTTAAATTACACCTCCTGGACAATTCTGAGCCTATAACAAATGCACAGTAAATTTGAGACCGAATCACCGTCTTCCGCTAATACAAAAAGCAACCAATGAACAGTGATATCTGCATGATTTTGCATACGAAAATATAGTATAGCCTACAGGTCTTTGAACTCACGAATTTTTCAGGTCTCTACTAATTGTCTATATATTTAAAACCCGTAAGGTGTCCACAATCGTGAACACGTTGCACGTGAGTGATGTTATGCACAGCACTGTACACAGCAAGGTATCAGCGTCCAACTGTCCTTGTGGCTAATCAGAGTTGTGAAAGTTTCGACACACCTCTGACATGAATGTTTGATGCTAACATCATCAAGCACGGAGCACGTTTTCCACTGGTTGCAAGATAAATACTGACGCAAATACAATACAGTGCACACCAAGAAATTACGTTACTGTTAGACCTACATTTCTAACGGGTATTTTTAAAACGCTCCTTTTTATCAAGCGATATCTGTCTTAAATTGCCAAATAAATGTGCAAACACCTTTTTAGTAACGAAATAAATATTAAAGCTATATTTGTATGCTAAAGCGTAAAACCAAATAACTGTAACGTTTACCTTACTCACCGAGGTGAACCGGGTTCAACCCCCGGCCGGGTTACCGGATGTTCACATGTGGGAATAGTGTCGGACGATGCCGCTGGTCGACGGGTTTTCTCGGGGATCTCCTGTTTCCTCCGCCCTTGCATTCCAACCCTGCTCCATACTCACCTCGCTCCACCCTCATCGGCTCTCAACACCTCAATATTAAGAGCCGCCCAAATATCTTCACTCACTCCCGTTTTAATATCTTCCCAATTCTTGCCCCTTGTCCGTTCTCGCCTAATTCAACCCAACCAACATTTTCTCACCACATATTTCATCGAGAGTTCTTGGCATAGAACTTTAATTCCGTGATCGCAAATTAAATTCAGAAGCCTAACACTGCTCAGATTTTTATTTTATAATTTCGTTACTAGCTCACCATAAATACACTACCATCATGCCAAAAATAATACGTTTCCATGCATGCCACGCATTTAAATTCCGAATATACTATAGTCACGCAATTAATGCAGAACTTAAAAAACTGCGAAATTTTTCTTTTTGGCATTTTTTTTAATTTATTTTTTTTTTTTCGTTGTGAATTCTTACACTATAAGCAGATCAAAATTCTGTTTATTTGGCCCTGTGTGTGATAGCTATGAAGAAACCGATGACATTAAAGTAGGATTTTAGTTTCTGTGCACGCACTGTTACATTTCATGTTTTCCAAATGTTCGTATTCACGTAGTTTTCCTTAAATTTATTATAAGACAGGTTCTATAGCCTCGTCACAGAGTACTTGAGAATACAGATGTTAAATAGCCGCTTGTATCGCGAGCTCCAGCCGCACGCGCCAGAAAAATGGCGCCACTGTCCAGCAACATGGCGGAACGCGGTTCACCTATCAGCGCCTGCTCGCGCCACGCTTGCCAACTGGCAACGCAGCCAACAGGGAACCTTTCCGCAGCATGCAGTAGCCAATCAGATACAAGGTCCGTCCCCAAAGCCTCGCGCAGCCAATCAACGATGGGTGAGCCCGGCGTGTCATTCAGTCTCTGTGTACTTCTGTACTCTGTGCTAACGCGGTGTTTATTCCGTCGTATTGGCATGCTGATGTGGAAAGAATTTAAAGAATCCAAAGTTGGTATAACTGCGTACAGGTCATGCTGAGAATCACTTGGAATACATATTCTTGCACCACCGCAAAACTACAAGTTTTGATAGGAAAATAACAATCGATCGACAAAAAACCATGAAATTAGATAAGTACCCAGAAAGACACTTTTATTTAATTTATAATGAATTTTTTTATTTTGTGAAATGGTTGAACCAGTACTGATTATTGTCTACATTTTAATTTATGCGAATATTTTTACCGATGTATTACTCTAAACAGTATCGGCACACATGTTTGTCTAAATGTGTACAATGCTTACGCCCTCGTAATCGTTACGAGTTAAGCACGTTTGTTCTTAGTCATTCACAGGGTAGATACTCAAGTATGTGCGGGATCGGTACCTGGCGTGGCCAACTCCGCCCGTGGTACTTTGCAACCTCGTACACGTGACGAAAAACGTGCATTTGATTTATTTAGTGCGTCGCTTTGTTTTTTTTTAAACTGGCTGGCTCGGCCGGTGATTTATGGCATCGATTACTCATCATCTCTCGCCGTGAGGATGATGAGCTTGTAACCGCCTCTGATGCGTCTCCTGGCGCCCGCCTGGCCAGCACGTTCGCGGAAAACATTTGTTGAATATTGTTTCAAAAAGAGCGCGCGTCTCACGATCGATTCCAGGCGCGAGGCATGCGAGGTAATCGCAAATGCCATTCCAGTCGACCTCTCCAACGCAGCGCGGATACAGGAAGACATATGACCCGGTAAAGGTTGTCCACGGTAAACGGAACTCCTTTGAAAGACCTACTTGAGACCTAGCTATCGAATTACATTGTATACTTGCACCGTATGCAAATTTAACATTGCTATTGGCCTGATCTCTCTATTAATGCGTCAAGTCACGTAAAACTGTGAAATTATTAGGAAAGTACACTGAAGAGCCAAAAAAACTGGCACACCTGCCTAATATCGTGTAGGACCCCCCGAGCACGCAGAAGTGCCGCAAGACGACGTGGCATGGATTCGACTAACGTCTGAAAGTATGCAGGAGGCATTTCACACCATGAATCCTGCAGGGCAGTGCATAAATCCAATCTGCGCTAATTTGAGAATAGGTTGCACGTCTGTCACGTTTAATGATTCTCGTCAGTCGTCGTTTGTCCCGTTCTTTCGCGATCTTTTTTTCCGGCCGCAGCGATGTCGAAGACGTGATGTTTTTTCCGGATTCCCGATATTCACGGTACACTCGTGAAATGGTCGTACGTTAACATCCAAATGTTATCGCTACCTCGGAGATGCTATGTCCCATCTCTCGTGAGCGGACTATGACACCACGTTCAAACTCACTTAAATCTTGATAACCGGCCATTGTAGCAGCAGTAACCGATCTAGCTGCCGACCGCATCGCGTTACTCTGATTGGTTCCATGCTTCTGTTATTTGCATACGCACGCCTATGCCAGTTTTTTTTTACTCTTCAGTGTAAATGTTGTACAAAATTTGCTAATTCATACGCTCAAAAAAATTAAATTACTTTAGTATTTAAAAATGTTTACCCAACACTTCCCACTCAGTGTTAAGACATGGAACTACTTTCCCTCCGTCAATACCAACTTTACGATGGCGTATGCCAGACATAGTGGTCGGTAATATAGCGTATATGCAGGTAGGAGCAGTGATGATTTTCAAAGGTTTATTTCAGAAGTGTTCACTTAAACGCGAACACCCTTAACTTATGCATTAACATTACAGATGTTACAAAGAGAGGGAATTTCTGGTCCGACAAGTATTTACGAGTTCCTTTTAAAAACTTACACTATGGACGTTTTAAGAATAATTTATATTGGTCTGTGATACCGGCAGAAGCCAACAATAATATTTTAGTATGCTATAAGTTGCCAATGGTATTAACCATGAGAAAGAAACTATCTGTATTGGTTCTAGCTTCTGACAAAGTACAGCAGCGACCATGATTTTACCTATTTTGCAGCACGTCATACGTGAACGAGTAGACTCGGGAGAATATTTTTAACGGATAAAGATAATTGTTTCTTAAAGCTGACAGAAAGTAACATGACGGTTAACAACAAACACTTTCTGACATGAATGAGCTTTTAAAATCGATACCGAAATGAGGCGTGCAATAAGGGAACCGGTGACGCAAAATTTTCTGTGAGATCCATTCGTACACTAATGCCGTGACTAAATAACACGATTGAAACAAATGTCGTCTCGGTCGACCAGACATGACTACGATGCGGGCACGTGTTTTGAATTGACGCCGCGAAACCCTAAAGAATTTTCACATCTAGAATGTTACCGGTGGCGTAGTGGCCAGGGCGCTCGCCTCCCACCACGGCGATCCGAGTTCGATCCCCGGCGGGTTCACTCCCGGATTTTCACATGTGGGAATCGTGCTGGACGATGCCGCTTGCCGGCGGGTTTTCTCGGGGTACTCCCGTTTCCCCGCCCTTGCATTCCAGCGCCGCTCCATTCTAGGGTTTCATTTCAGTCATGTCCGGGGATGACGGTCATCTACAGGTCCCAGCTGGAAAGACCGTCACTCGGAGGGTGTTGCCTTGCCCTGGGTGCACTCCCCACACGCCATTATTATTATACCGAATTATCATAACATAAATTTCAGTTTTACGTACTGCTGCTGTTAGCCACGTTTGTAGTTTCCAGAAACAGGATAATAACAAAAAAGTTGTTGCTCTTGGAACTAGGTATCGGTGTTGGTATGTTCTTGGCTTCTGGGCTGCAGTCGCGCCACAGTCATTGTTTTACCATCTAAGAAACATTTCGGAAGACACTGCAGCCTCCGTCTTCAGGAGCAAGTAGCAGCAGTATCTGATTACCTACTGAGGCTCTGTGCCTTTTTTTTTCTAACCTACCTTAATCTAGAGGGAGGGTCGGAGGTCCTGGGTAGGGGGAGGGACCTAAGTGCGTCTCAGGGCTGAGCCGTATACGCCTAGACACGGAAGGAATACTCTAACTGCAAGGGCACATGCTCGCGGCTTTACTGGGATTGGGAAAACATGGCCGAACCCTCATATGCCACCGAATGGCTTTTAATGGTGTGAGACCGGAAGCCGAAACTCCCATAACTCACTAGGTGTTTGTGAAGCGAAAGCACCCTGCCACTTTCTCAAATCACTGGGTCGGCGGCAGGGGCAGCGTATATGTAGGGCTTTGGGCACCGGGCCCTTATTTAGGCGAGTTATTTGGTGTTGCCTATTTAAAGTAAAATTACGTTTTCGTGTGTTCGGCTGGGGAGTGAAGCTCCCCTCCAGCCTCCCGGCTGGAGTGAATGTTGTGTCGTGATGCATGTCTAGCACCTAACATGGCCGCGATTGGGGCCACATGTTTACTTCCCATGCCAACCTAATAACTCTACATTGGGAAGGGGGAAAACCTGCATAGGCACCGTAAAAACCCCTCGGCAGAAAATAATTGCAAAGTTGCGAGCAATTTATGGAGTAGAGGAAGATTCCTACTAGAAGAGAGTATTGGATGGGATAATCTTTATTGAAAAGGTGTTTGAAGCACTAGAAGAGAAAGGTTTCTTTCTGTTGATCGCGATGGAGTATTAGTGTAACGCCAAGGGTATGAGAGATACCAGCCCCCCTGGTGGAGGGGGGGATGCGCAATCGGGCATCCACCCTCCCGTGCCGCCAGGCGACACCTGAAACATAAAAGGGGAAGAGGAGGAGAAGGTAATGGAGACCCTCGCTAGGTAGACAGCCCGCTTCGGGCGCAGGTTGTCAGCAGAGAGAGAGCACACTAGCAGCGCCGATAGGTGGCTGCATTTGACCATACCCATACATAGTGCACCCCCTCACCCTGAGATGATGAAGGATTCTAAATATGATGAAGATCCAAGGCGACTACATGATGTATGGCGAGAAACGAAGAAGGAAGTTACAGGAGCCGAAACCTATAATACAAAAGCATGCTGCGGACTTCGTGGACTCGAGCGCAAAATCGATACATAAGTCGATAGTCTATAAAGAAGTTCAATATATCACACGTAAATAATATAATTTTGGTAATCGGAAATTAAGACTTCACACGCAATATTACGTACATAAACTATTAATTAACACAAAGAAAANTATAATTTTGGTAATCGGAAATTAAGACTTCACACGCAATATTACGTACATAAACTATTAATTAACACAAAGAAATTTTTTTTTTAATTCGAAACATAAAAAATATTACATAAATATTAAATCATTACAATAATTTCAGATGACGAAGATAGTTTTACATCTTGACAATGAATAAACAAAAATATTAAGCAGAACTAGAGCACTTTCTAGTAATAAAAAAAAAGCATTTGGCGAAACACCAAATAATAAGAATAGAATAAACAGAATTACATATTGACTTCAACTAAGTGCNAAAAAAAAGCATTTGGCGAAACACCAAATAATAAGAATAGAATAAACAGAATTACATATTGACTTCAACTAAGTGCCAACACAAGTGGCACAACTGTGTCGTCGGCATAGACGCCATGTTGGACAGTCCATGATGCAGGGCGCGGGATATCACGCGTGTACAGATCAAAAAGCACAGGGCCCAGTATGCTTCCCTGGGGAACGCCAGCTCTAACGATCTCGTGTTCATATGTAGCTCCTTCTACAGGGACAGCAAACTCTCGTCTGTCAAGGTAGGAGTGCAATAGTTTGACATAGCAGTCAGAGAAGTTGGTGGAGTACAGTTTATGCAGCAAGCCTGCGTGGAAAACACGGTCTAACACCGAGGAACACGGCGACAGTGTGTTGTTTCCAACTGTGAGTCTGAGTTTTGCACTCAGTCATCCTCATAAGCTGGTGGGCTGTGAAGTAATTTTGCTTAAAGCCAAACTGTTAGCTTGGCATTCAGTTTTCGTTCTCTATGTGCTTTTGTTGCTTATTTAGTATAACTTCCTCAAACACTTTAGAAAGCACATTTAAGAGACTGATGGGGCGGTAATTTCGTGGCCGGGTTTTGTCTTTCCCAGGCTTGGGGAAAACAATGACGTTCACGATTTTCCACGAGGTGGGGAAGTGAGCAAATTTGAAGCTGCTGTTAAACACTTCAGCAATAGCTTCCAGTGATCTGTCAGGGACATGCCTTAGTGTGAGGGTTTGTATCTCTTGGAGAGCTTCATGCGCTTAACTATGCGCGTAACTTCATCTGCATGTGTGTACTCAGATTCTGCAAGAGTGGGTTGTTGAAGGCGGAGGGCTAGGGCACGATACATTTTATTGGTATGTTGGGGGTCATAGGGTATATAGCATTAGGCGGGAAAACCAGCTCCAAGTGCGAAGCAAGATACTCAGCTTTACGCTGTTGGACGTGAACGACGCAATATAGGGTCTAGAGGGGAGGGACTGTGTCTCATGTCTTTGTGAATGCCTTGGTAATGTGTCAAAGGATTCTCAGTTGGGATAATTTTTTATCCCACTGGCCTGCTTGCCATGTGTGAATTTCAATGTTAATTTTCTCTCGCAAGTCGTTGACAAGAGTTTTGGTTTGCGGATTTCAGGTGCGCGAGTAACGCCTGTGAAGTCTGCTTTTTTTTTTTTGNAGTCGTTGACAAGAGTTTTGGTTTGCGGATTTCAGGTGCGCGAGTAACGCCTGTGAAGTCTGCTTTTTTTTTTTTGTAAAATTAATTCACGGATATAGAATGGGAATGTTTGATTATTCCGTTGGATTTGTTTGGTGGGNTTTTTTTTTTTTGTAAAATTAATTCACGGATATAGAATGGGAATGTTTGATTATTCCGTTGGATTTGTTTGGTGGGCATGAAGTTGGCAATGCCTCTCCGTGTGCACTCGGTAAGTGTGGCTATGGCAGTGTCTAATTTGTCGCATGTGTCGCAGTGTAAGCTCTCCCTCAAAATACCCCTGGAAACCACGCCAGTTTGCGTGTTTAAAATGCTTAAATGTGCCATGCTTGGTCGGATGAAAACTCGTGTGAAATATTAAAATGAAAAGCAGTTTGTAGTCCTTTTGTTAAGATAATGACGAGAATATATGGTTGATGTCTGACATTATCTGAGTCGAAGGTGGGGAAATCCCACTGAAGTTCTGTGAAGTTCTGCCATTATATACTTTAGGCTGTGCAGGAGGGATTCCTGATTGGCTGGGTTGTTAGGCCAGTCCCTGTCTGCTTCCTTCCTAGTTGGCTGAGTTAGTTGGTCAACCAAGTACGAATTCGCCTCTGTCATTTGTTCCAGCTTGTTATGATTTATTTTAATGGTACCCAGATATTAAAAAGCAACGAATGTGACGCGATTACGACCCAGAAGCCGAGAATATACAGACAGAGACCGCGAAAGCCTGCGAACTTTTATCTAAGTGTTTACCGGTCATAACATCCGCATTTCGAAGGCGTGCATGCATAAATGAACGCATGAAGAGAATTAAATGTGTTTTTGTGTAGCATGGCGTGATTTCGGGGAAGACGGCGACAGACCGGGATCGTCAGCAAATCGTCCTTTCCTCTCCGTCGCGTGGCATATCCATTGTGAACTCGGCGCCGGTTAATCCCTCTGATGGAGGCTTTGTGGACCGCCTCCCCTTGTTAGACTGTCTCTAGCGATGACAACACTCGCCCGTTCTCTCACTGTGAACAGTTCCTTCATCGCAGCCGGCCATCACTAATGCATCCTGCTCACGTAACGAGACAGGACTGGTGATGGTGTAAGATGCATTAAAGTAGAGCGTGTATTGGAAAAATTACTGTGTTTTGCGCAAATACGCGTGTCTCGATAAGTTAATGTTCTGGAAATGCGACTTTCTGCCTAAAAAAAAAATACTTATCTGGTCCCCTATTTCTTAGATTTTATCATTTTAAGTGTATTCGAGGAAGAAACAATTCGTATAAATAGGAGCAGTGATATTTAGTGAAAATAATTGGAAGCAAGATACAGTCCAAAGCACTGTAGGGTCTTCCAGCTTCTTTGATTGGCTATAAAATGTTCTGGCCAGTGTTAACAGTTTGCGCACGAATCACGAAGGTTCAGTGTCGGAGTTACTGAGTCCTGAGTGGCTTGGTCAAAGACGGACACGGCACCAGCAGCCAATGGAGGTATGACAACAGCGGAGGTGTGTTTATAGTATTGAAGTCTACTGTGTGCTTTGATTTTTAAGCTAAAAGTCACTGGCCCTACGTATAAATACTCAAATATCGCATTTGTACAGCATGGCTGTGCAGTTTCCTTTCAAGCGGCAAGAAAAAAACACGACGATGCGGGCGTAGTTTGATCCGTGGGATTTCCATCGCTTGTAATAAAGTCCCGCTATTACAAATCTCATTTGCACGGCACGGCATCTCGAAGGCAACACTACCCGCCTTGCGCGTAGGGGCGATGAGGCGCCAGGGGAGCGTGTTAGTGTCGCCCTTATCCCTCCCTCGCTTCCTGACTTTGAACGCGCAACTATTTACTCCTCTTAACGCATAACTCTGAATAAGAGCACCGAATTCTATTTTCAGCGTATTCCTCCGCCTCACGCAAATACTTTATGTGTCAGGGAAATTACACCTAAGGAACAGCGCACCGTATTTGTCCGCACTCATTTTAAAAATAGTTTGCAAAAGAACTATTTCTTACTAGGCGTTAACAACACACGTATTTTCTCCCTGTTTTCATTCATATTGATTACAAATGTGATATTATAATGTATAGAGAAATTATATGTAAACGTTCAGTTTAATAAAAAATAAGATACTTTCATGTTAACTAAAGTACAAAACTATTGTGATAAGTAGCATATTTAGGAAACTATCAAACACGTCATTGATACGGTGATTTTTAAAAGGTATGATTCTAAGAGTTAAAACCGTTTATAGGTTATAATATAAATCTCAAGTTATTTNATACGGTGATTTTTAAAAGGTATGATTCTAAGAGTTAAAACCGTTTATAGGTTATAATATAAATCTCAAGTTATTTAAAAATTGCGTACATGCATATTTCTATGGTAAGATGGATTCTTGACACGTTCTGTTTCGGCTCATCAAATAATACGATTTTTACTGCGGGGAATGCACTTCCCATTGCCACAGGGATATTGCTAGCAGGTGTAAGCGACGCTGTGTAAAAACGCANATACGGTGATTTTTAAAAGGTATGATTCTAAGAGTTAAAACCGTTTATAGGTTATAATATAAATCTCAAGTTATTAAAAATTGCGTACATACATATTTCTATGGTAAGAAGGATTCTTGACACGTTCTGTTTCGGCTCATCAAATAATACGATATTTACTGCGGGGAATGCACTTCCCATTGCCACAGGGATATTGCTAGCAGGTGTAAGCGACGCTGTGTAAAAACGCAGTGTTTTGAAGAGCCTTTGTGAGCAGTGCGATATTTTACATTTTAGCACCAAGCAATATAGCGCTCCGCTAGCACACGAGGCAAGCAGTCTAACCACTCAGACACCACGGTCCCTAAGGGCTGTAATGTCCGCCGCTTTCTTTGCATCTCGGGTTTTATTTCCGCGGGCGTAGGCGAGTGTTTTATCGCCATGGGATGTCGCTGAATCGCTGCCAGGGGGAATGTAAAATCCACGTGCGGCGCGCAGAGCCGAGAGAAACTGTCTCCCAGTCGGACGTCGGCTGCCTCCGAGTCGAAGCAAAAAGTAATAAAAAAAAATCATAAACGAGAAAGTATCACACATGCGTAAACGCAATCTACACTCTGATATTTATCTGTGCGTACATGCGTGTGCTGTAGTCACGTGGATACGCACACTCGCTTTATAAAAGTTTAAATATTTGAAATTTGAACGCTAACATCACTGAAAAGGTGTTGATTTTTTTATGAGTTCAGTAACTCAATGAACAAGGCAGTTATGTTATTTGAGCACTTCTGAAAGCAACCAGTGAGAAATATCCCTGCCCCTACTTGATCGAGACATGTATAAAGTGATGAGGCTCATGGAAATGTTAATTTTACGTGTGGTGGAAGAATACACAAAGTGCATGCAAGTACATCTTTCGTAGCTTTTAACCTATTTAAAATTGGGTTGAGAGGATATGGTCAGTGCTTGACAAGGAGATGGGGCCGCGGTGGTGTAGTGGTTAGTAGAGGGATTATGGGGACTTTGGAACATTGGGACCTGGGACCGGAGCGTTGGAGCTGTTCGTGCTCTGTCATTCCAGTCGTCCGGCGGCCATAATGGATCCAGGTGACCTTGACATTGACCTTTGGCATTAGCCCTGATAACATTTGATCTTAAAACCCCAAAAATTTTTGAAAAAATAAAAAATTACATTAAGAAATATTAAACAATTATTTACATATTACCAAAAAAATTATTTTAAAAATGTATTTAAAAAAACTTACATTTCCAGAGGTCCCCCACACTTTCTCCACCCATACTCATTCCACCATCTTGTTAGGTGCAGTCTACAAACTTGGTAGCTGTCATAGCCACCGTCCGCCATTTTGGTAGGTGCAGTCCGCCAGTCCACCATCTTGGTAGGCGTCACAACCACTGTCCACCATCGTGGTAGGTGCAACCATCCGCCATCTTGGTTTTTTTCATTGGTCATTTGTTTATACATTACTGGAGTGGTCTCTCGCCTTCGCTTGACCGCCATCTTGGTTTTTTCATTTGTCATTTGTTTTGCATTGCTGGTGCTGTCCCCAGAAATTCACCCAGCAGACGACTGACCCTCTCCACTCCCCCTTCCAATATGTTTAATTGACCAATTGCGCCACCCCCTAATTATCATTTACTAATTGCCTACCACCTTCCAATATATTTAATTGCTCCACCAATGTTTCTCATTGGCTAATTACTCGGGTGTTTTCGGAAACCTTCGTTCTTATCAATCGGCGGCCTACTTTAATCTCGAGGGCGGGCTATTTTTTCCCCCTTAAAAACTCTTTATAAGACGCACTCCGATCCCCCTCGAGAAATTAGTCATGTTTCTCGCTCCTAGAAATGTACGCATGTTGTCCGAGCGGCCATAAACTCCTTTCCGCCATTTTGAAATTTGGAAGGGCGCACACGCTTAGTGCTTTGGACAAAAGGTACGGGCGTTGTAACCTCCAAACTATGGCAAGCGCCATCACATCGTTTAGAGCATACTTTAAAAAGCTTATCATTATTAATTGTATTATCAAATTCGCAATTTTTCCTGTCGTACTTGCTTGAGCGTCGTCCGCCCACAATTTCTTTTTTCGTGTTTCCGATATTTGTGGGAAAATTTTATTTGTGGATAGTACAAATGTACTGCACACTCTTCACTGTCACAATGTTGTACTAATAATTTAAGTCTCTTGCCATAGAAGACGCTTCTTTCAAGGAGGAATTGAACATTTTCATCACACCGCTCCACAGTTACGGGAACAGCCGGCTGGTCCGTGTAGGTTACGCCGTGCAATACAGGATATGCACTTGCATATTTTTTTCTCTGGAATGAACTTATCACCAGGACGCGATCCACCGTTGTGAGAAGACTTGGTGGAAGGTATCGGCCTCGAGCCTAGGTGCACTTCACATGCAAAAGGCGTGCAGGTGGAGGTCCAGTCCGGGAAACCTTGCCTTTTCACAACATGGTTATGCCCATCACATTTATCCAGTCATTTGCATACATAATTGTTTTGACTTTTTGTAAAAGTTCGCACACTACACTTTCGTACATTCTTGCCTTGCATACGTGCACATCACTATTTTGTTTTACCAACTCCTCCAAAGAACAAGGAAGCGTAGAGTTTGAGCATAAATTGTAAACGTAACAGTTTTTATATTCGCACGTTAATGTGTACAGCACATAACAGCCTTCGAAAATATCTTAACAGCATAGCCAGTGAATTGTTCCGTCACAAAATTGAATTTTCAGAACGCGTCGCGCATCTCGAAAACTTACGCGTCGGTACCCACAATTCAGTTCACTCTACTGGCTCTCGTCTTCTGACCTGAATGGAGAAAATTCGGCGACCGACACTTCCATTTCTTCTTCGATATCACTTTATTCGAAGTCAGAGCTGATGGGGCTCTCTGCGAAGCTGGGAGAGAGTAAGCTGTAGGACGTTCTGGCCGATGGGGGCTGGTACGGGTTGCCTGATGGTTGCTGGTTTGTGCTAGTATACGGCATTGACGAAGTTGCTCCTCGTGCCAATATGNCTGGTACGGGTTGCCTGATGGTTGCTGGTTTGTGCTAGTATACGGCATTGACGAAGTTGCTCCTCGTGCCAATATGGTGCGGATAAGCTGAAGACTATTATCTCAATTTCTTCTGGATTTCTGTTGCTGTTATTTTCTTCTTCACTGGACAACATGGCTATCATAAATTTAACAGGGGTTTGAACCCTGCAAGTATCGAAATGGTCACAGGACTTTCCTATTGAAATAGCAAAAAAGGAACGACAGCGAGAAAAATAAAAACTTTCCCGAAGGGGTTCAGGGTCCGTCTTACAAAGAGTTTTTAAGGGGGAAAAAATAGTCCACCCTCGTGATTAAAGTAGGCCGCCGATTGATCGGAACGAAGGTTTCCGAAAACACCCGAGTAATTAGCCAATGAAAAACATTGGCGGAGCAATTAAATATATTGTAAGGGAATGGGTAATTAATTAGTCAATGATAATCAGGGGTGGAGCAATTGGTTAATAAATATATTGGAAGGAGGAGGAGGGGGTCAGTCGTATTCTGGGCGCAGTGCTGGGGACAGCACCAGCAATGTAAGAAAGCCATGATGTCGGTCGAACGAAGGTCAGAGACAGACTCCAGTAATGTTTGAACAAATGACAAACGAAAAAACCAAGATGGCGGACGTTGGCTGTGATGCCTACCAAGATGGTGAATTGCATCTACCAATATGGTGGAATAAGAATGGGTGGAAGAGGTGTGTGGATCTATGGAAATTTAAGTTTTTTTAAATTAATTTTTTTATAATTTTTAAATAATTTTTTAATATATATATTATATTTTTATTTCTTGGGTTTTAAGGTTAAAGGTCACCGGGGTAAACGTTAATAGTCAAGATCAATGTCACCTGGATCCATTATGGCCACCGGCCGACCGGAATGACAGAGCACGAACAGCTCAGACGCTCCGGTCCCAGGTCCCGATCTGCCAAAGTCCCCACAATCCCTCTACTGCGGTTAGATTACTTTACTCCCACCGAGGCGAACCGGGTTCTATTCCCAGCAGTGTCGCTCCCGGATTTTTGCAAGTGGGAATCGTGCCGCACGATGCCGCTGGTTGGCGAGTTTTCTGGGGGATCTCCCGTTTCCCCCACCCTTTCATTACGGTGCTACCCCATACTCAAGTCACTTCACCCTCATCGGCTCTCAAGACCTCGCTGTTAGAACCGCCCAAACCTCTCCTCTCCACACTCTGAGAGCGGTGAGGTTGAAATGAAGTGCACATGGAGCGACGGCGGAATGCGAAAGCAGACTACACGGGAAGTGGCCGGAGAACACCGCGCCGGCCAACGACAACGTCCGCCACGTTTCCCAAATGCGAACATCCGGGAGCGACCCCGCCGGGAATCTAACCCGGATCGCCTTATAAGAAGCGAGTAGTCTAACTGTTACACTACCGCGATCCCGCAACTGATTTAAAGGTGATTTACTCGGGTTACCAGTGAATTATATTGCTTCAAACCCTAACTTCGTGCACAGCCCAGCGAATGTATAACGTTAGCAGTTTGTTAGCCGAACTTTCTAAAGAGTAGGATATCAGTGATTCAAATTACTGATTCACTTGTAAACCAAGCGTGTGTAAGGGTCTGTTACTGAGGCATGGCAACATTTCTGTCACGACGAATACGAAGCGCCAAGTGGAATTTCAATAGGTGTTGTTGGCACACGGAATCTTCTTTTATGGACACCGCAATGCTGCCTTGTTCAAGCGTTACGATGTCGTGACAATGCAAACGTCAGTGTGTTTTCAGAGTCACCCCTCTCTAGGGGCGGTGATATTTCGCGAAAAGATTTCGAGACAAGATACAGTCCAAAGCACTGTAGGGTCGTCCAGCTACTTTGATTTGCTATAAAATGTTATGGCCCGTGTTAACCGTTTGCGCACGAATCACGAAGGTTCAGTGTCGGAGTTACTTAGTCCCGAGTGGCTTGGTCAAAGACGGACACGACACCAGCAGCCAATGGAGGCATAACAACAGCTGAGGTGTGTGTATAGTATTGAAGTCTACTGTGTGCTCAGATTTTTACGCGAAAAGTCACTGGCCCTGCCCCTTTCCCTTTCAAAAAACCACGTACTTTCGTCTGTGACGCTTATAAAACGTGAATATGCTTTTCTGTTCTTAAGCGAACATCGATACTGTGGATTCTCTCCATAATGGCGTACATAAATGAATGGCAGATTCCCACATGACTGCTCCGACCTCTCCTCCAAGTTATTTGCGCCATGTACGATCGGTAACATGATCGTGAAGGAAGTTGGTATTACGTCACGCCATTTTTGCTAGGTGTGAGGATTCAAGGTTGGTTTGGTTGGATGGATCATAAATCTCCCTGCGAAGCAGTTGCTGTACACAGCTTCTCCGCACCTCCACTTAGCTGATCTCGCCCGTTATTTCCACAGCTTTGGAAAGTTTCTATACACGTGCGCCGGCAACAGTGTGATGTGATGTTCAGAAGACGAGGAGTCATTAATCACGAGAGGNGAAAGTTTCTATACACGTGCGCCGGCAACAGTGTGATGTGATGTTCAGAAGACGAGGAGTCATTAATCACGAGAGGCGCACGGCTTTGAATAATTACCCGACGCCGTATCGAGACCGTAACACTCTTGACAAGAGAAAAACAGCCCATTCCCCCTCTCCTTTTCGCGAGCCATTGTGTTAACGCTTGCCGAAACACAACTTGGCAACAGAGAAGTTGAGTATACAGAGGTGAAGTTGCCTCTCGTTGCGCGAACTGCAGCCCGACACACGCCAGTAAAATGGCGTCACCAGCCAGCGATACGTCGGGACGCCGTTCGCCAATCGGCGCCCCTGGTAACCTACTTGCCAACAGGCAGATCAGCCATAAGGGGACATTTCGCAGCACGCAGCAATCCGTCGGAAACAAGGCAGCCAATCGTAGAATGGGTACTGCAGCTGTTTCACCTCTGTATTCTTAAGTACTCTGTGCCCTGTTGAGTGAGTATTCCCATGCGATAGTAATGGCGGACACCGTTCCACCCACAAGTGCTCCATCGCCGCTAAGTGCAAGGCTCTGAACTGGCGTGCAGTGTTCCCGTCGCAATGCGTGTACCTAAGGGACTTTCAGCGGTGACCCTATTGTTTTATTGGTGGAAACTCTGTAGGAAGGTTCAATTCAGGGCCCTTGAGTAGTTTCATATGTATCTGACGCATATATTTTGAGATACAGCAGTCGGAAAAAGCCATTGGTAGAGACCGGAAAAAATCGCGAGTTCAATGACCTGCAGACTAGACTCTACAGTCTTACGTACAAATATGCCGACATCAACTGCACATTGGTTGCTTGCTGTCACAGTGGAAGGCGACGATTGGACCAGCGTTCTCCAGGAAGTGTCAAATACGGCGTGGGCCAATGGATTAAGTTATATAAACGCAAGTGTTTTGAATTCTAGCTTGTCCTAAAATGAATCCGCGAATTCTTCAGGTCTCTAGCTATTGGTAATGAAAATAATGTTTTTATTTAATGTGCGTCTTGAAAGTGCCATTCCGTCATTGTCCGGAATGTACTTTCTTACCATCAGCAAACGTAATGGTTGCCGGTTTAACAGTTTCGTCAAAAGAAGGCATATTTCAGACACGCTACAACGCAGTTCAAGTGCTAGGTAGGCGACCGCAGTCGTAGGCTGTCTGAAATGCGCGACCCGTATGCGCAGCCCACAAGCACAGACGGCCGAGGAGGGACTCGAAGACTTCCCTGCAGACAGAGGTGGCGCCAGCGAGCANAATACGGCGTGGGCCAATGGATTAAGTTATATAAACGCAAGTGTTTTGAATTCTAGCTTGTCCTAAAATGAATCCACGAATTCTTCAGGTCTCTAGCTATTGGTAATGAAAATAATGTTTTTATTTAATGTGCGTCTTGAAAGTGCCATTCCGTCATTGTCCGGAATGTACTTTCTTATCATCAGCAAACGTAATGGTTGCCGGTTTAACAGTTTCGTCAAAAGAAGGCATATTTCAGACACGCTACAACGCAGTTCAAGTGCTAGGTAGGCGACCGCAGTCGTAGGCTGTCTGAAATGCGTGACCCGTCTGCGCAGCCCACAAGCACAGACGGCCGAGGAGGGACTCGAAGACTTCCCTGCAGACAGAGGTGGCGCCAGCGAGCANTGCGCAGCCCACAAGCACAGACGGCCGAGGAGGGACTCGAAGACTTCCCTGCAGACAGAGGTGGCGCCAGCGAGCAGAAGAAACAGGCCATTCAAGTGTGAATCACAGTGCGCTTGCCAAAATCCGGCCGTGCCTGCGGGCAGACGCACTCTACTCGCACTCCGTGGTTATTCCGAGCTCACCGTGTTCGCCTCGCAGCTCGCCGTGGCCCCACGTCATCTCGCGTGGGGCCGTGGTTGACGCAGAGGCTAGACGACCCGCCCTCGCCAAGGTGAACNACGTCATCTCGCGTGGGGCCGTGGTTGACGCAGAGGCTAGACGACCCGCCCTCGCCAAGGTGAACCTCGTTCGATTCCCGGCGGGGACACACTCGGATTTCCGCACGTGGGAATTGTAGCGGACGATGCCGTTGGTCGGCGTGTTTTCTCGGGGATCTCCCATTTTCCCCGTTCCTTGCATTCCGGTGCTTCTCCATGCTTACCTCACTTCATCCTCATCGTCTTTTAAGACCTCGGTATTAAGAGCCGCCCAAATCTCTTCACTCCACTTCAATCTACTTGCGTTTTAANCTCATCGTCTTTTAAGACCTCGGTATTAAGAGCCGCCCAAATCTCTTCACTCCACTTCAATCTACTTGCGTTTTAAACAATCAAGGACTCACTTTAATTTGTAGTTCAAGGTGATGCGAACAAGAAATTATATGATGCGTGCTGTACTTACTTTGACACAACACTTTTTCCGTTGTCACAGCCAATGAGCTGAATGTAGGCTTTGTGTTCGGCTGCATTAATATGAACCAATCATAATCAAGACCAGCAAGATCATTAACAATTGAGTCTCATTGACCTCAAGTATTCAGTGCAGACGAAAACCTACTTACACGACTGTTCACAAAGGGTCTAGATATGTTTAGAAGGGCGTGCTTTTGAGCCTTCAGATTTATATCCTAGCCTCTAATAGCCATGGGGAGGACAACGGCATTAAGCAAGAATGAGTGTCAAGTCGCTTGAAGTATCACTAACAGCGTTAAGAGTTCATAGGCATTAAATTTCATTGTGCAGGAAATGCCGTTGATAAATGAAATTTAAATTTAATAACGAGTTGAAAACATAATAACATTCGTTATATTTCTTCCTGTAATTGACTGTATGGAAACACAACAACATTATCTCACTTTGAAAATAAATGTTTAACAAAAATTCACATTAGATTCTTCTAGTAGAAAAATTTGACAGTGTGGCACATTTTCAAACACATTCAGCATTGTTTGACGAAATTTTGGAAAGGAAACATTTTATGGTCGTATTTCGCCTTTAAATTTTACTGTCATGTATATTCGAAGGCGAAAAATTGACAGTGTGACAGGGGCATAAGATAACTAATTTTCCCGTAAAAAGGAATTTCAATGTAATAAAGCATCCTACATTACAAATAAATTTTTCTAGTTTTTAACCTGACTAGTAGGTTGAGTAGTGGCTGTATGCCCGATCGTAGTTTCAACATAGAGCACCACGATTAAATGACTTTGTTTTAACTTGAGCACTTAATGATGAGCAGTTTTGTGTAGCTAATTGGGCAGAGCGTGTGGAGGGATTGTAGGCCCAACGACGAATTGCACGAGAGGCGGACAGCCGATCCGGCGATTAGACAACCGGGGTCGTACTCGTTTAAAAAAGCCATTCTCAGCATGGTTTCACCCGGTGCACCAGATGGAAGTTACTGCATGTTTACGTATCCTAGACATGTACTCATTTCCCATATACACGTCCTTAGACCAGAGCAGCCGTAACTGAACCTGGTGCATCCAGGGATGCAATGCAGTCGTAACTAAAACTGGTGCATCCAGGGGTGCAATGCAGCCGTAACTGAAACTGGTGCATCCAGGGATGCAATGCAGCCGTAACTGAAACTGGTGCATCCAGGGATGCAATGCAGCCGTAACTGAAACTGGTGCATCCAGGGATGCAATGCAGCCGTAACTGAAACTGGTGCATCCAGGGTGCAGACAGGGGTGGTTGGGATCAGAGTTCTTCTACTACTAGAGCATTGTGTGATTATCATATATGTAATAGGGTTTCTGAGCGGAATTACATTTTTTTCATGTCTGCTAACCCTTTCAAACCCACTTGAATTTATGGCTTCATGTGTCTCAAACAAGAAATGTTTTCAATACTGTTGTACTTAAGTCGACACACCACTTGTTTTGTTGTAATAACCAAAGAACTGCGTGCTTCGTGTTCAGCTATAGTGGTATGAAGCATTCATAACCTGGAACAGTAGCGCGCCTAACGGATCAATTACCGCAGTGAAGCTCATTGGGTATTGAGCTTCGCAGTGTACAGCATCGACCAAAAATAACTTTCCTGTACGTTTACGTACATAATTCCATATACAGGTCACAATGAGTTTACGTTTGCCATATGAGAATAATTATTTAAATTACAACGAAATATGTAGGCTGTTTATTTATATTATAAGCCGGAGTTTCAGTTCTTTTAAAAGACGCAATATCACATTCCTTATAGTAAACTAATATGCAGATGAAGGAAACAAAGTTATGTACGTAACGAGTGATATAAAGAACACTTGGCAAAATACGCTTAAGGCAATGCATTGGCATCTCTTCGCAGAACCAAGGTCGCTAACCAAAGACGTCGGCGTCCTTCAAGTATACCACCTAGGTTAGGCATTTGGTTAGGAGACTGTTCGGACACGAGGCTGACGGGTCGGTGAGCCGTGCAGTCCGCCCGATGCGCGTCGCCTAGGGCATGGTGCGGGACGACGTAGGGTGTAGGTGCAGAGGATGTGTCCGGATCACAGGCGCCAAGGTCACGGCACTGCGTAATGCTTTGCGCAAGATACGGTGGTAGTCCCTAGGCGTGATCAGTCCTAAGGCCATTTACCGCGATAAAATATTTATCGGATTCAATACTTGAATTCGATTTAGTAAACTGAAAATCTGGTCATTTTCCTTCCAATGAATTGCATTCAATAAGCTCTCAAGTATCCACATGAAAATTTATCACGGACGTTTTAATGAAACCAGTTTTAAAAAAATACCAAAAGTAAATTTTTGGAAGTATCTACGACTAATGCACAACACGAAAATAATTGGTTAAATAACAACAAATGTTCTTCACATTTGTACTTTTTTTTTTTTAATATGCGTCCTTATTTTGTAACAACTTAAAAAGTGTCCACACAACCCTACTATTATCAGATTANTTTTTTTTTTTTAATATGCGTCCTTATTTTGTAACAACTTAAAAAGTGTCCACACAACCCTACTATTATCAGATTACTACGTTAACTTTTTCAGAAAAGCTGTGATCGGCTATAGAGATTTTGGATTCAAGAAAATATAGAACATGTTCTAAACGTCTTGAAGGAAAACAATAGAGTCAAGAAATTGAAAAGAAAAAATGGCTGCGATTATGACGTTCGCATAACGTCATACAGCACTGAATGAATTGAATTAAATGAAAATGGAAGATAATTTGAAGAAATATGTGATCGTGTGAAGGGCCTTTAGTGTGGTACCTTCGCGAGATGTAGTGGTGGTGGAGTCACATGCCCATTGCTGCCAACACCTCGTCCGCTGTGGCATCATAGTGTGTCACATGCGCAGCGATTGCAATTGGACCACGAGGTTCTTCGCTCAAATGCGCCGTGTGTGTGTCTTGCCATTTTGATATGCGTTTATATTAATAAAGTTTGTAAGTCACTCTCTATTAACCATCCAAGATAACATTTAAGCAGTTAATTTACAGAGTAAAATAAAAATGGCCAACTATACATAATAAGCCATAAAAGTAGAGTAAATCCGTGAGAGATTTTTTTTTTTTCCCCANAAATAAAAATGGCCAACTATACATAATAAGCCATAAAAGTAGAGTAAATCCGTGAGAGATTTTTTTTTTTTCCCCCAATTTTGTTTCCAATCGGTTGTGTTATTTTGCCAGGAAATGGTTTGTTTAGTGGCGTGACTACTAAACTAAGNCCCCAATTTTGTTTCCAATCGGTTGTGTTATTTTGCCAGGAAATGGTTTGTTTAGTGGCGTGACTACTAAACTAAGATAAACTTACATACACAAATGACATACATATCATTGTATTTACCGTGATTCGAAACCAGAACGTAACGGTAACAACAATTTCCTAACAACGTGGACCACAGAGGTCATAGACAGTTTACATGAACGTGTAGGCCAACTTCTAATCGGACAGGCACCCGAGGAAGGAACTAGTAGTGACATCTACATATATTATAAAATTCAACGTCTCTCTGTCTGTCTGTCTGTCTGTTAGAGCTCTTATCGCTCGAGAACCATTTATCATATTTACGTGTTTTTTTTTT